>PVKE010029246.1:0-20387 GCA_004027555.1 Craseonycteris thonglongyai | reverse complement strand
AAAGGTTTTTTCTTCTTTGCGAGCATGTGAGAAATTTTGAAAGAAGCAATGGTTGCCTTTTTAGATTTTTCCACATGTCTAGTGAAAACAGTCTGTTGAGTAGTTCAACTTCATTTTAGTTGATTTATTTTTTTCTTTCTTACTTCAGATTTAAGTGGATAATTTGTATCAAAAGTGGTATGACTTGTCTGAAAGTGACTTTCAACGTTATGTTTTTTCGGCACTGCAATACTACTGCCACACAACAGGCAAATGCATTTACCTTTTAAATTAATGAAACAATATGATTCCTCCCAGTCTGTGTTAAAATTATAGGTTCGTTTTCTCTTATTTGGTCCACTCATTTTAGGACTAAAAAAATACAAATAAAAGTAGTTATAGAACTACTATATCACATCAAATTGCCACCATAATAATAGATTACCTACAGTATTTTCCGGCGTATAAGACGACCGGGCGTATAAGACGACCCCCTAATTTTACAGTTAAAACATAGGTTTAGGCCTATATTCGCTGTATAAGACTACCCCCCCCACTTCCGAGGCTGTAGTCTTATACAGCGAATATAGGCCTAAACCTATGTTTTAACTGTAAAATTAGGGGGTCATCTTATATGCCCAGTCGTCTTATACGCTGGAAAATACGGTACCTCGCTTTTAGTTCATTTAAAATCGAATATATCAAAACACTGTGATCCTAGCTAACCGTCACGACCCGATCAGTCCAGCAACCGCAATCAAAATGGCAACTTGGCGTCTCCCGGTTGGGGGGAGGAGAGTGTAAAGAGCGCAGCGGCTACACAAGACGCGACATGTACAAAGGCGACAGCTAGGGAAACACTTATACATACGATATCGCAAACATACCAACGAATATCATAAACCTGTGTAGATACTCAAACCATATTTTAAAATTCTAACAAATGTATAAAAATAAATGATAGTTTTACTGAGTGTTTATGAAAAACTTCCGATGCAGTCAAATAATGGCGGGCGCACACAAATCGGGCCGTGGGCGCCATGGCACTCGTGGGCACGGGGTTGGGAATCCCTGCTATAAGGCAAGGTTTTCTTTGTTTTTTTGTGTTTGTTTTTTTTTAAGATTTATTTTATTGATTTTTGACAGAGAGAAACAGAGACAGGGAGAGACAGAGAGAAGGAAGGAGGGCCCAGAGTCGTCTCCATAGTTGACAGCATTCGTTTTCCATATAGTTTCACTCCACAGGTGGGCACGGGGCTGCGCAGGGCAGGAACTGGGCCTGGAGCCTCCCGCATAGGCCCTGTCAAGAACTGAACTGGGGGCACACCCCGGTTCAGTGTGTGGGTCCGCATGGGCCGGGGCCGGGATTCAATCCTCGGTCCCCGGGGCTTCAAAGCGAGCGCTTAACCCACTGAGCCATCCCAGCTTCCCAGGCAAGCTTATTTAACTCATAGTCCCCGGGCTGCATTCAGCCCAGGATGGCTTAGAATGAGGCTCAACACAAATTCATGAACTTTCTAAAAACATTATGAGATTCTTTTGCAATTTCTGTTTTAGCTCATCAGCTATTATTAGTGTTAGTGTATTTTATGTGTGGCCCAAGATAATTCTTCTTTCAATATGGTCCAGGGAAGCCAAAAGTTTAGACACCCCTACTGTAAGGTATTTCCCTGGTCCAAAATTGTGATCTTATTTTTGAAACTTTCATCTAGGTTCATTTGGTTATGTTCCTGTCTAGAGGATTGTTCAGGGTGTGATAATGTGTCATTCATTTAAAAAGTAAAACATAAAGATCAATATATACAAAAATAATGGAATTGGTTTTTGTTATTAACTTTAATTGATCAACTATAGAGCCATAGTAAAAGGGTGGAGCAGTTAATCCCCCATTGGCAACTAAATGTGAATGCACAGTGTACCTAACAAATGGCCTTTATCTTTGAAATTGGAGAGGAAAAAAGAAAAAAAGCAAACAAAATCTAAACCAGGATTCACAAGTTGGAGTTTCTGAGTTTTAAAGACTATTGAATCTTCAGCTCATGAAGGTCTGCAATGCCAAGCTCTGTGGCCCTTGTTGGAAACTTGGAACTTTCACATATGGGCCAGGGACATAAGAGCAGATTGCTTTGGAGACTACAGGTACCATTATGTCCCCTATGGCCTCTCCTAGTTTGAAAGAGATCACACAGAAACCAGGTAATAAATGATGTCTTGGTTAAACCAATCTCTATAGTGAATTTTCTAGGTTCTTGAACAAATAACTGAGAGTGAAACCTGGCAATTATAGGACTTCTCACATTAATCTTTAGATTGTGGGGTAAAAACTACTATAGTGTGAAAGATGAAGTAGACGTCTCTGAAGTTGACTTCCCCACCTCAATAAACAACCAATATAGCAAATCACAATTAATATCTTGGCTTGAATGATAAAGAAGAGCTAGCCTTAGAGATCTTCACAATTCAGGAAAAGTATCCCTATAATATCGCCATTTTATTCATCATCTGGCCAGTGAAGAAAAATATTATGAAAAATGATTCCAAGTCTGCCACAAAATCAGCTAACTAGTATGGTAGGTAGCAGTTGCTGAGCAGGAAATAGTATACCTGCTAGAACAGATCAATGTACTCTAAGGTATAAGGGCATTCACTGCCCAATTCTGCTCCCCTGCACTCCCTCTACCTTTCAGAGGCTATCTCTCTCACACACTGCTAATATACCCTCTAATAGGATAACAGACAGCATATCAGCAACTCCATAATGAATACCTCAACAGGCACAAAGGCTAGGAATGACAACTGTCAAAGAATGACTAACACATCTTGACCTATATGACTCTGTTCTAGCTCAAGATGGTGACAATAGCAAGAGTTCTCAACAGTATAAATGAATATCTTCAACTAGAAATGTTTGCAAACCAAATTTTGAGAATAGTTTTCCAGGGCATGTATACTCAAGAACATGCTCCTCCCGAACACCTTTGCTTCCTGTGTTTGATAGTTATAGATCTTTGCTTGCAGTGTTGACAATCCCTGGGAGAAAAATATGAGACAGGTAACAATGCTTGAATCACTGTAAGGTAGTGACCTGAGGTTGTTTTAGACTGTTGTATTTCTGCTAATTTGCTAAGAAGCAACAAAAAACCTAATACACTCCAGGGAAACTATATAATTAATAGAGCATTAATAAGTGCTTATCCTAATGGTCATCCTATTTTTCTGGATGAGAGAACTAAGATGGTTCAGCATTTAATATTTCTGTGTTTAACTGTGGGAAAGTATCTGTGTACAGTGAAATATATTTTTACACACTGGTAAATATTCAATATTGTATTTACTTCATATTTCTTTCACTGTTCCTGTTTTTATTTATTGCAAATATTATTATGTGAGTCTTTTTAATGTGGTTTTTGTTTATATGTTTCCAATCATTGGCATCTTCTATTTAATATAGGTTAACAATAGTATACAAGCTTCTTTATTTATAAAAATTCAGAGAGACTTCTTTATTGAACACTCAATATTTTGGCAAAGAGCATTTAATAACATTAAGCAGGCTATTTTTTCATATCCTTATTAATTCTTCTGGATATACATTGTTTCTGAGAAATAATTATTGGCAAATTTTTTTTTTAATTTCTTCCTCAAAAAATATAAAATTTTGCTAGGGTTGTGAGGCTTTTGAAATCCTCTCAAAAATTTTTTGAATTTATTTTTGAAAGTATGTATGTAATAATGTCAAGATGTTCTTTTGTGCATTTGGAATTAAGAGAGGATGTAAGAAAGATTACATACATAAAGGTGGAAAAAATCAAGGTGGAGATTACCTTATTTTCCAGCGTATAAGACGACCCCCTAATTTTACAGTTAAAACATAGGTTTTTAACTGTAAAATTAGGGGGTCGTCTTATACGCCGGAAAATATGGTAGATTGCAGGAAAGTTAAGATTCTTTGCTCACTTGAGGGTGATTATGCTTATTTCAAAGGTGTGTTAACCTAGACACACAAAAAAACAAAACAAAACAAAACAACACCAATAGACAAACAAAAAACAGAAGGGCAGGGCATGAGGGCTTGCTTAAAGCAAAGATAAACCTTTACTGAAAAGTCAGAAGGCTAGGGTGTGACTACCCACCAGGACCTAAGCAGTTAGCTATTTATGATCAGATTTCCCTGTGAAGTAAAGTTCCTTAGAACACCTTTTTCATTCATGATATTAACTAGGTATATGAAAGACAGAACAACAAAGCCTGAGGAGAGAAATAAAAGTGGATTGTCTGATGGTTTAGTTAGATTCACCTATCAAGCCATCCGTTCCTGGGCTTTTCTTTTAGGGAGATTTTTTATTACTAATTCAATCTCATTATTCTGTGTTGACCTTCTCAGGTTTTCTGTTTCTTGATTCAGTTTTAAGTTGTATATTTCTAGGAATTTATTTCACCTACATTATTGTTGGCATATAATTATAAAAATTATTTATGTTCTTTTTTATTTCAGAGTCATTAGTTTAATGTCTCCTAATTTATTCTTAAATTATTTATTTGAGTCTTCTCTTATTTTGTAGTCTAGCAAAGGTTGTTTTGATTTTGTTTATATTTTTCAATAACAACTCTTAATTTTTTTGTTTTGTTTTTTTTCTATTCTGTTTTTCTATTCTGTTTATTTCTTCTGTAGTATTATTATTATTATTTTCTTCCCGTTGCAAATGTTTAGCTTACTTTTTTCTTCTTTTCCTTAAGTTGTAAAATTAAGTTGTTTGAGACCTTTGTTCTATTTTAATATAAGCATTTATTACTATAAATTTTGTGCTTAGTACTACTTTTTCTGTATTATATAAGTTTAGGTATACTGTGTTTTCATTTTCATTTGTCTATGGTATTTTAAAATTACCTTTAGATATCCTCTTTGAACAACTGATGATTCAAAAGTATGCAGTTTAGTTTTTATGTATTTGTATATTTTCTCGTTTTCTAATTTTTTTTTTTTAAGATTTATTTTTATTGTTTTTGACAGAGAGAGAGCTACAGAGACAGAGACAGAGAGAATGGGGAGGGCCCAGAACAGTTTCCATAGTTGCACATCATTGGTTTTTCCACATAGTTTCATTCCACAGGTGGGCGAGGGGCTGCACAGCGCAGGAACTGGGCCGGGGTCTCACCCCGGCAAGAACTGAACTGGGGGCACTCCCCAGTTCAGCATATGGGTCCGCATGGGCCGGGGCCAGGATTCGATCCCCGGTCCCTGGGGCTGCAAAGTGAGTGCCTAACCCACTGAGCCATCCCGGCTTCCCCTAAATTTTTGATTTCTAATTTATTGTCAGCAAAGATGCTTACAATAATTTTGATTTTTTTATTGATAAATTTATTAGGGTGACATTGGTTAGTAAAAATTACATAGGTTCCAGGTGTATAACTTTACAGTACTTTGTGTGTGTGTTACAATATTTCTTCCAAATTTTTCTTTTTAAATTTATAAAGTTTTTTTGTGTGTGTCCTAAAATGTTATGTATCCCAGAGAATGTTTTATGCACACAAAATGTCTCTTTAATCTGCTATTGGTTGGATAGTTCTGTTAGATCTGGTCTACTTGGTTGCTCAGGTAAGGTGTTGGGGTCGATTTTCTGTCTGGCAAGTCAACCCATTATTGAAAGTGTTCTATCTGTTATTGAAGTCTCCTGCTAGTATTGTATTGCTATCAATGTCTCCCTTCACATTTGTCTACCGTATTTTCCGGCATATAAGACGACTTTTGAAATAAAAAACAGTCAACCGAAAATCGGGGGTCGTCTTATATGCCGAGTATATCCCGAAAAACGTCTCGATATGCCGCTAAACGAATTTTCCAATTCGATCCTGCACCAATCACTGCAAGGCTGCTCGAACCGCCTCTCTACCGTATTTTCTGGCGTATAAGACGACTTTTGAAATGAAAAATAGTCAACCGAAAATCAGGGGTCGTCTTATACGCCGGAAAATACGGTATACAGTGTTCCCTCGCCACTTTGCGCTTCATGTTTTGCGGCTTCAGGGCTTCGCGGGTTTTCCCAAAATATTCATCAAAAAATAAAAATGAAAAAATACAACCATGTCGGCAGCCACATGGCGGAAAGGAGCGTTGTTTCCTGTGGATGCGCGAGAGAGAAGGATCCCTGCGTGTCAAACAAAGAGCTGAGCTGACTCAGAGTCCATCCTACGGGCTCATACAGGCGCGTGATGGGTTTCCGGGGCGACATCGACCCATGAGAACATTCCTAGGGGCCAATCCTACTTCGCGGTTTCTCAGCTTTCACGGAAGTTTCTGGTCCCCATTAACCGCGAAAAACGAGGGATCGCTATATTCGCTTACTATGTTTAGATGTTCTGATGTTGGGTAGATATACGTGGGTGCATATATATTTAGAATTGTTATATTTGCCAGATGAATTGATACTTTTATCTTTATAGTATAGCCTTTGTCTCTACAGAAACCTTTGACCTAAACTTTTTGACTGATGCAAGTATAAACCACCTCTGCTTTCTATTGTTACCATTTGTATGGAATATATTTTTCAGTATTTCACTTTCAGCCTTTGTGTGTACTTAAATCTAAAGTCAGTGTGTTGTGGACAACATATTACTGGATCGTGTGTGTGCATTTCTAAAATTTATTCTGCCACTCTACACCTTTTGATTAAAAGTTTAATTCATTTATATTTATAGTAATTTTTGGTAGGTTAGCACTTCCTACTGCCATTAGTTGTTTTCCATCTGTTTTGCAATTCTTTCATTCCTCTATTTACCTCTTGGTGTCCTTTTTGGTATCTGACTATTTTTTTGGAGTGATTTGCTTTTGTTTCTTTTCTCTTTGTCTTTTGTGTATCTATATAGATTATTTTCTTTGTGATCACCTCAATGCCTGCATAAAACTCCCTTATAGTTACAACAGTCTACTTTAAGTTGCTAACTGACATTAAATACACACAAACCTCTACACATTCAGTACCTGCCCCTAGAACTTTGTGTTCATGTAGTCAGAATTTCATCCTTTTGTATTATGCAATTATTCACCAATTTTTTTTATTTTTTAACTCTTATATGACTGTTAAAATTAATCTACACATCCACATTACAGTGTTACATTGTTCTGTATTTGACTATAAATTTATCTTTACCAGTAAGATTTATGATTTCATATGTTTTCATTTCAATTTGATGAATTTCCTTAAGCATTTCTTGTAAGGCAAGTCAGTTTTTGTTTTTCTAGGGTAGATTTTATCTTGCATTAATTTTTAAAGAATGGTTTTGTTGGTATAATATTCTTGGTTGGCAGTGTTTTCTTGCTCCTTCTCCTCCTTCCCCCTCCTCTTCCTCCTTCTCCTTTACCTTTTAATACTCTGAATATATCCTTCTACTCACTCCTGGACTGCAGACTTTGTGCTGAGAAGTCCACTAATCATCTTATGGCGATACACAGCATTGACTCCTGTGCCTAAAACTCTAGATTCAGGGTTGGCATAGCAGTGGCTGGGACTCCAACAGCACTCAGAAGCATAGACAGTGGGCAGCTCTGTCTACTGCTATCAATGTCACCAAAGACTGTGGGAGTCCTTTGTAGCAAAAGCTTGTGGGTATCTATTTGCTCTTTATTTTCCCCATGGGGGGAAATTAATGGCCAAGAGGATTCATCTTGGTTCCATGCTGTGTCAACTTGGGGATGAGGTGAGTCAAGTTAAATGTTTCGTAAACTATTCTATACAGTGGTCTTCATTCTTTGTGTTTCACTGGATTTCTAAAGCTTCTTAATTGTATACCACAGCTCTCTAAGAGCTGTAGTCACTCATGAGTAGCTGTTAAATCCCTGATTTCATTGAAGGGAGGGAGGTAAGGGCTAGAACTTCTTGCTGTCATCATTGCTAAAAGTGTGGTACTTTAAAAAGCATATTATTATATATCAACTGAATGCAATTGACAGTTCAAAAGTAAATCATTACTTTTGTGGTAAATTGATTTTTGACAAATCTACCATGATAATTCAATAAGGGAAAGAATAGTTATCTAAACAAATGGTGCTGGCACCACTGGATTTCTACATACAGAAAAACAAAAAAGAACCCTTACCTCATCCCATGACTCAAAATGTGTCATTCATATATATACATATATATATTCACACACACATACATATATATACATATATGTACATATGTATATGTATGTGTGTGTGTGTGTGTGTGTGTGTGTGTGTGTGTGTATATATATATATATATATATTTAAGAATTAATATCATACAACTCTTAGAAGAAAGCATAGGTGTAAATCTTTATGACCTCAAATTGAAAAATGTTTTGGAGATGTGATATTCAAAGCACAAACGAAAATAAAAAGTTATGCAAATTAAAGAAAACAGACTTGTTTTGTTTAAGAGCACATCAAGAAAATTAGACAACTCATAGAACTAGTATGAATATTTTCAAAGCACATATAACAAGAGACCTGTATTTATCATATAAAAAGCACTCTTACAATTTAATAATGAAAAATCCAAATGATCCCATTAAAAGAGACAATGAATGTGAACATAGATTTTTATAAAAACAAATACGTACACAAATAGACAATAGGCATATGAAAAGATGCTCAACATCGTCCATTAGGAAAGCACAGGTAAAGCCATGATGAAATATTACTTCTGTCTGACAGAATGGCTAGAACCAAAAAGACTGAATGAGTTTGAACAAGAATGCATTCCTGATACAGTGCTGATGGGAATGTAAAGTGGTGCAGTGACTTTGGAAAACAATTTGGCTATTTCTCAAAAAATTAAACATGTTTCTATATGATCCAGCAATTCTGCTCCTACAAATATACTTCAGAGAATTGAAGCCATATGTTCACACAAGTATTGATAAATGTTGCAGGCAAATGTTGATAGCATTATTACTAGTAGCCCAAAATGCAAACAACTCAGATATCTGTCACTTTTTAAATGAATTAGGAAAATACAGCATATCCACACAATAAAGTACAGTTCAGCAGTCAAAAAAGAATAAAGTATTGATACATTCTACAACTTGAATGAACCTTACAAAATTATGCTAAGTGAAAGATTGGGACACAAAAGCAATGCATTTTATGAATCTATTTACATGAAAGGTCAAAGTAGGCAAATTCCTAGAGACAGAAATATGTTATTGTGTACCAGGTCTAGGGAGAGAGAGGTTGTGTATAGCCTGCTCATGGGCATGGAACTTCCATCTGGTGATGGTCATATAATGCCATGAATATGACAGAAACCAATGATTAATACATTTTAAAGAGGTGATTTTTGATTTGTGAATTGTATCTCAAAAGCTTTTATAAAATAAAAATGGAACCCCATGTTAGAAATATGTCTGACTAGATATATATATTAACTAAAATTTGAAAGAGCAATTTCCAAAGACAAATTTGTAATTCACAATTTAAATTAAATGTAGGGGTTATAACTAATTAAATTCTAATCTGGGAGAAGTTTCATCTGTTCATAACACATCTTATAAATACCTTGATTTCAATCTTCAAAATAAAATACTTATTTTCCATTATGCAGCATATCCATATGTTCAGAAAGTGGAATAAGATGATTGTTGAAATAAGTCTAGCTATTAATTTAGAAGGCTTAAAGTTAGGAAAATGTTTCTACACAGCACATATTTTAATTTGATCATGAAATGGACAATTTTTCACTTTTCAACACTTTTATTTACACAGGGGAAGTAAATAGGCATTACAAGTTTAGCAACCTTGTGCTTTTAAAAATTTGTTATTTTATAGAAATTCTTCTGTGTTTTTTGGAACATATTCAACAAAGCATTAGTGTTGCATTTTCCAGAGACGATTTTTCTCCCTTCAAGTTTCACTAGCATCTTTTTTGAAGGAAGGAAACTCTAATGTTTGCTCTCACTGAATATAAATAATAAAAAAAAAATGTTTGCTTTTAAGTGTAACAAAATAACTGCATATACCTTATCTATAGCTTGCCCATAGTCAGAAGTATTTTTCTTCAATAAAATATTTACTAACAATTTATGTTTAACTGAATCCAGTTTATTTTGATAAAGATGAGTTTGACTATACATCCTAATACATTATTTGATTTTATATTAAATATATTCAGATATATGTTTTATATCATTCTAAAGTCAAGTTCTTAGTGATTTTTCTTGTTATTTTTATTCAGTATATTTTGGCAGAATGATCCCTAATTATTCAAATGAAAGTACCTATTCTTCTTCTTTTATAGGCATATTTATATACTTGAGGGTTCAAGAAAGACTGTATTAGAAAAAAGTATGCTATCTCTAATTGAGAACTTTTTTTTTTTTTAAGATTTATTTTATTGTTTTTGACAGAGCCAGAGAGAGAATGGGGAGGGCCCAGAGCAGTCTCCATAGTTGTACATTGTCAGTTTTCAACATGGTTTTGTTCCACACAGGTGGGTGGGGACTGCGCAGTGCAGGAACTAGGCTGGGGGCCTCCTGCATGGGAGGCATGCCCCTCAAACCAGGGGGCAAGAACCAAACTGGGGGCCTCCCACATGGGAAACACACCCCAGTTCAGCATATGAATCTGCACTGGCCGGGATTCAATCCTTGGTCCCCGGGGTTACAAAGTGAGCGCTGAACCCACTGAGCCATCCTGGCTCACCACCCACCCCACCCCACCCCCTACCTGCCCCCCCCTTTTTTTTTAATGATGATTATATTTGTCTGTGATTACTTTCTTACTTTTACTCTTGTGTTTAGGAGGGACTACCATTTTCAAATTTTCAGCTATCATGAGGAGAGAGTCCCTGTTTACTTCTGTACTCTTGTTGCAACCTTTACTTCTCTCTACCACAGCTAGGTGCATTTACCTATTGGGAAATAACTGGCAAGTGTACTCATATTAAATTCCACATTTTCCTCAGGCACGCTGCCATGAGATCTTGGACTTGGGGGAAGTTAATAAGTGAGTAGATGCAGTCAGCTCGCATACCAGTGGAGGTATCTCATGTGGTTTTCACAGTAATCATGTTTATAATTTTTATACTTCATTTTCTGGCTTCATCTGCTGTTGTTTCTTAATTTGATCAGAAACCTTAGGAGGTAAAATATGTTTTCTTTATTGGGCTCTTTCAAAAACATTCAAAGTTCCCTTAGTTATTTCAATTGCATTTATGATCATACACACGACTGCTAAAGTTTATATATAAATATATTTAGTCAGTAACTCTACTTGGCTATACTAACACCATGAATGTCCAAATGACTAATACCTTTCTAACATTTTCTGATAAATTGTTCCATTTATGAGCTCAACCCATACTACTTGAATATAGCTTCTCTTTCGGATCATAAGTTTTAATTCTATACACTTAATTAGTGAACATACATATTTATAATAGTATGAAAAATGTAAGGCACTACACAAATAGTTTTAAATGAATGACAATAGATGAATGTATATTGACTGAGTTTGTTCAGTCTTTTTAAATATATATATTTTTAATTGTTTTCTGACAGAGAGAGAGAGATACAGAGACAGAGAGAGAACTGAACTGGGGGAACTCCCAGTTCAGCACATGGTTCTGCACTGGCCGGGGCCGGAATTCAATCCTCAGTCCCTGGCACTGCAAAGTTTGTTCAGTCTTAGTGGCACATTCCAACCTCTATAAAGAACTTAAAGATTCCTCTCATTTTACTCCCAGGCAGGGTTTATTAATCTTCATTAGGGTAAAGATCAAGGTCACATTTGGTTCACATGGTTCTAGGAGAAAAATATATGTAGCTTTAAAAAGTTTTGAGGGGGATGCTGGGATAGCTCAACAGGTTGAGCGCTTGCCTTGCAATCGTGAGGTCTGGAGATCAAATCCTGACCCTGGCTTGTGCAAACCCATATGCTGAACTGCAGCACAACTGATAAACACCAACCTGGCAGTGAAGGTTCTAGTCTCCCATGTGGAAGGCCCCCCAGTTCAGTTCCCACAATGCACGTCCTCACATCCAGCTGTGTGGAATAAAACCATGTCACAGCTAATGATGTACAACTATAGAGACTGCTCTGGGCCCTCCCATCTTCTCTTTGTCATTGCTTTTCTCACCTTCTCACTTTCTCTCAGACAATAAAACAAATCTTAAAAATAAAAAAAAAGTTGAAAAAGTTTTGACAGCTTGTAGAACCTATGGATTATTAGGAATTCTGTTGGACTTTTTAAATTAAATTATTTTCTTCCTTTGTATTGTTTTCCAAAATCATTTCTTTGGTGTCATCTCTTTCTGTCTGTCTGTGTAATACTTGTGTGTGTGTGTGTGTGTGTGTGTGTCCACGTCCTTCATGCAGTTGGTGCTATAAAATGAATCTGAGGTTCCTACTATTTGGGAAGGACCCCACTCACAAAGTTTTGGAGGGTAGCTTGCACAATCTCTGATAAACATTTTCATTCCTTGTATTCCTTAACTCTGTTCTTCAATATGTTATTTTTTTATTGGTTTTATATATACAAAAGAACATAATGCTTAGACATTTACAGTCTTTGTCTATTAATAACCTCCACATTCTTCAATGTGTTTATTGTTCTAGTATAAGGATAGATAACAAAGAGAACGTGACATGAGAAAGCCACTTTCCCTGCTTTTCTGTAGTCTATTTAATTTTGCATCTTCTGGATAAAAGGATTTTTAAAGCTCATATGTAACCCAGCCTAGTTCATCAAAGCCAGGGTTACACATAAGAGTGTGAAAATAAAAACTCATTAATAATCAAATCTTGGCATTCTGTTAGAAAACCCAGAAGAATTGTCAACTTCAAAGGAAAGACACAAGTTTAGAATACTAGGTTCAAGATTTCTACATTTGATATTTGATACAGATGTAATTGATCAGAAAAGAAATCACTGTTATTGACTGCTTAATTTTACATGATCTGGGATAAATAGCTCCATCTATTAAATTGTAGCATATCTAAAGGCATTGAGTTAATCCTTCTCAGTTCAATAAAGCATTAGTGTTTGCACATTAATAGCAATTATTTTTATTTATTTACCATCCTAAATGAAGGTAATTTTCATTCCATCAGCTCTCTCATTATTTTTATGCTCTAAATTATATGGTTTAAGATGCTACCATTTCATTAGTAACATTGCTCAGTAAAGAAACAAACTTTATATACAAGAGAAAATGAGGGAGTGAAGGTGCCCATTGTTTTTAGCAGATATGTGCAGTTTGAAAAGTATTTCATGGATTCAATGTTCTCATCAATTCAAAATAGAATACCAAAATGCTGCCTAGTGATATGGAGATAGGAAAAATGCATGGCTGTAGTCAGTATTTGGAACTGAACTGTGAGAAAACTTCAGTAGATGACATGTTTACAGTCTAGTGCAGAATAAAAATGGATGTCCCAAGACCTAGAGAGAGTTAGAAGCACAGTTGGATTACTCAAAATTTAGGCTATAGGACACTAGCAAAGTATCAATATGACCATATATACATGAAAACATTGCAAAGACAAGGTATTTTATAGTTATTTAATGTACTTTTCTCTTAATCATATAAACTTCAGGTTCAGAGATAGATTAGGAAAGATGGCTCCATCTGTAGCACCCTTCACTGAATGATTGCTCAGCAACATCTTTTTTTTTAAGTTTTATTTATTTATTAATTTTTTGACACAGAGAAAGAGATACAGAGACAGAGACAGAGAGAGAAGTGAACTGGGGGAACTCCCCAGTTCAGCATATGGGTCTGCATGGGCCAGGACTGGGATTCGATCCTTGGTCCCCGGCGCTGCAAAGTGAGCGCTTAACCCACTGAGCCATCCCGGCTTCCCCTCAGTAAAATCTTAACTGAGAGCAAAGCCTCCTTCTCTGACACATATCCCATGCAATATATCTATCTTATATATATCTATTTAACATATATCTAATATATATTACCCTAAAAAACAATAATGTAAAAGTAAAGGAAATATGGTAGAAGAGGTAAATAATCAGCTGCAAGGTCAAATTCAAAAAATCATCTAGAAGGTCTTGAGAAGGTATAGTGATTGATGATACCATAATAAAGTAAGAAGATATAGAAAAGTGATGTTCAAAAAGCTTATCTTTTATAGGTTTAAGAGCTAAAAACTGAAAAAATAATAGTCAAATATCTTTAATAACTGATTTAAAATATAAGTTGACATGCTGGAAAGTCAAAAGGGATTGAAACAAATCAACCAAAATATCAGTAACAAAATGCTTCTAAGCTATTAATGTTAAATTAAAAAATATTAAAGACAAAAAGAGTAAGTGTTTAGAAAGACAAAAACAGAGCTACAAAGAAATCAGACTGAGATTAACATAAGAATGCAATAAAACTCTGTATGGAATATGCCGTTAGATATGATATCTAGTATCTTAATCACATATTCTATATTGTACTTATTCTATAGTATATATTTAATATATATTATATAGTATACAAATATATTAACATGCAATATGTTTGCCTATAATTTGCATACTGGTTAGCAGTATTGAATACGGTAGTAAATAAATATAATTCCCTATTTTAAGATATAAAATTATTCTAAAACTACTCTTGGAAAAAATATTTAGACCAAAATAAATAAATAAATAAATAAATAAATAAGCAAATAAATAAATAAATCTAGGAGAAATCAATGAGATGCACACATTCCATGTATGGAAATTACTGCCAGTGTAATATAGCTATGAATCAGATAAATCACAGAATATTCTAGAAATTCATATTGCAAAATATCTTCAGGATATTTTGGTATATATATATATATATTCATTGTGTATGTGTGTGTGTATTCAGTGTGTATGTGTATGTATGTGTGTGTATATATATTCTGTGCATATGTGTATGTGTGTGAGTGTGTATATCTATATTTTTAGTGTATGTTATTCAGTGTGTGTGTGTGTGTGTGTGTAATCTCCAGCCATGTAACTATTCTCATTATATTGACAATGGCTGGATATATATATATACACACACATACACACACACACACACACACACACAGCCCTCATAAATATATATATGAGAGTTGTGTGAAAAAAATCTAGCCATAAATGCCTCTATTTTTCATATTACACGGCTAGAGAGTTTAGGGGCAGCCTACAATACTATCTTGGAATGGATGTCTTTTCAGAGGCTGGGCTACCCCATTATTGTGCTATGCTTAGCAGCATACATGGTCTCTACTCTTTTCTTGATGCCCGTAATACCACAGTAGTTCTAATAACCCAAAATGAGCCCAGTTATTGCCAAATATCTTCTAGGTGTCAAAACCATCCCCAATTGAGAACCATGTAATTAAACTATACAAAATTAGTCATTAAAATGTATTAAAGGGCACCATAAGATGAGTAAAACAATTAATAGGAAAAGAAGCTATTTTTATTATACAGGGTCTGGCAGAAGTAATGCCCTTTTTTGTGAGCTGGTAACACTCCAACAGAACATTACTTCTGCCAGATCCTTTGTGTAAGTTCTAAAGGCTTTTATCTAAAATATATTTTTGGGAAGCCGGAATGGCTCAGTGGGTTAAGTGCTCACTTTGCAGCCCCGAGGACTGAGGATCAAATCCCAGCCCCGGCCTGTGCGGACCCATATGGTGAACTGGGGAGTGCCCCCAGTTCGGTTCTCACCAGGGTGAGACCCCGGCCCAGTTCCTGCCCTGTGCAGCCCTACATCCACCTGTGGAATGAAACTATGTGGAAAAACCAATGATGTACAACTATGGAGACTGTTCAGGGCCCTCCCACTTCTCTCTGTCTCTCTGTCTGTCTGTCTCTGTCTCTCTCTCTCTCTCTCTCTCTCTGTCAAAAACAATAAAAATAAATCTTTAAAATATATTTTCAAAAATAGAAAATTAGGGATACTGGGATAGCTCAGCAGGTTGAGAGCTTGCCTTGCAACTATGAGGTCCAGGGATTGAATTGCAGCCCTGGCCCATGCAAACGCATATGCTGAACTGTGGCTCAACTGGTAACCACTGGGATGACAATGAAGGTTCTCACCTCCCATGTGGGAGGCCCCTGGTTTGTTTCCCACCCTGCGATGCCACATCCACCTGAGTAGAATGAAACCATATCACATCTAATGGTGTACAACTATGAAGACTGCTCTGGGCCATCCCCCCTTATCTCCTTTCTCTCTCATTGTCCCTCAAAACAATAAAACTAAATCTTATAATAAATAATAAATAATTTAAAAACACAGTGGCAAAACAGACTAGAGGAGACTTCACAGAGAGAAAATTTAAATGAACAATGAAAAATCAAAAGAGCTATTAACAAATACAATGCAAAAAGAACCACAATATGATATTACCAAAAAAAACCACCAAAATATCTTAAGATAAATTAAACTTCTGATATCAAAAATTGTAACACTTAGCTATTGATGACAGTCTTGTTATCAACAGTTACTATTTAATAAAACTAACCATATATTCTGTATAATTCAATTTATAGAAAGTTAAAAAATCATGTGATACTTAACTTTCCATATTTAGCAATACACGTGTAGGTATAAAATTCAAGAAACGGGTTACTGTAAAATTCTGGTTAGTAGTTAACTTTGAAGGGAAGGAAAGAGGTGGTCAATGGTCAGAAGAACGTACCAGGGTCTTATGTGCTAGCAAATGCTATTTCCTTGACCTGAGTTCTGATTATACAGGTGTTACCTTGTGATATATTGTGCTACACTGTTTTTGTTCAATTGCATGTATATAACATTTCAAATACAAAAGGACAGAAATAAAGGAAATGTTTTCTCTACTCCAAAAGTAATCACTGTCAATAGATTCTGAGTTATCCTTCCAGATAGTCTCCACACACATGCTCACATACATATTTATGTATTTTTACAACAGCATAACATTGTTTTGCATTTTTTACTTAATATAACTTAGTGATGATCCTATAATGGCATATACATAAATTTATCAGTCTTTTAAAAAGAAGTGTTTATTCTTGTATACAAATACAATATACAAAACGATATGTTGTAATTGTCTGCAAAACAGGCATAAAATCAAGTTTTGATTTATTTATGTCACAGTAGGTAGACTACATGCAGATTAAAAGCCATATGCCATTTCCTTTTAAGGGCCTTTTTCATACCCTTGGAAAATAAAAAATAACAATTATGAAGAAAAATATATTTTAAAAAAATCCTTCACTTTCCAGACAGACAAGATACTGCTTCCATACTGTCAGTACTAATGAGATAAAAGGCCAGAAAATTTTAACTGAGCATAACAAATCAAACAGCTAGTATGTAACCTTGATCAAGGAGTAACTTTAATAACTGCAGAAATGTCACCACTTTCTTTCTCTCCTTCTCCATATGTTAAAAACAAATAAACCAAAAACTATTAAACTCTTATATTTATTTACTAGGCTTACAAAAATCATGGTTAGAAACAGCATACTTCATAGTTATTACTAATTTTTTGATAAGTTGTTAAACTTGTTTTGGAAAATAGTATTTACAAGCTTGACTTAAACTACTAGGAATAGCACACAACTTGAAAATACATATTTTGTTTTCTGAAGATTTAGATTAGGTAAAATTGCCTTTCACTTTCCAAAATGGAATTCATTTAATTTTATTTTGGCAATCGTGAATCTCACATGATGCTTATACTCCTCCAAATAGTCACTTACATTGTTTAATGAAATCATTAGTTTACATTTATTTATTACCTAAACTATTCCTAACCACCTTATTGTAAGGCATATTTATTGTGCTGTAAAATACTGGGGGATGATTATATCACGATAATTACAAAATTGTCCTTTTGATAAAGAGCTGAAATTCAATATTTTGTTTTTTTCTGCTAAGGATGTTCACATATTTGAAAAATTCATCTCCTAATTACAAAGCCCTAATTACTGATGCTCCACTACAGATATCACTAAAAGTGTTGTTGCCTATAGGGCTGTTGCTACTATTCCCCAATGAATTAGTGAATATTAACCAGCACCCTAGGCTGCCTACAATGTGATTTAACCTCTTCAAAGCTAGTGTTTCTCCCAAGAAAATCTACTGTCAGTGTTTATTTAATGAAGGCACTTATTACCTTCTCAAAGGTAGTACTCATATTGACAACGTTGATACTGCTTGCCAATATAAATTGCAAGGATATGGGTGATTTGGGGGAAGGAAGAAAATACAAGTTGCTAACAATATTAATGTTTTTGGAAGTAATGTTGTTGATATTTTTATTATCATTGCCATAATTTGTTTTTTTTCTTTACATTTTTATTATGCTGCAAATCCATTTTAGTTAGAAATCATTTAGATGCAAGTGATATAACAGAATTCACATGCCTGAGCAAAAGGGAATCTATTTGTCATGCACAGGCAGAATAAGCTGTACAGTAAAGCCATGGTAAAGGGCAAGGATGCTGGTTCTCTCAAGTACAATAAGAAGCAGAAATCCAAAAGTCATCAAGCCCTTTCCTTTGTCTTGAGCTTTATATTTTCTATAGGTTGTGGCCCCCTAATTTTTTATTCCAACCATTTTATCTTCATGTAGTGCAATATCCCTTCTTACATGTGTTTTTAAGCTCAATCACTACAGAGAGACTATCAACCTCTTTCCATATCCCAAGTTAAAATTTTAGAGAACGTTTACATTGGCACATTTACACAAATTTCTCATCTCTGTTTTAGCAAATTATGGATATGTTAAATCAGACACATCAGTATTTCCCTTCTTGAACAAATAATCCCATATTTCCCATAGCATTAAACCTAGGACCTAGGCATGAACACATACTGAAAATGTGAATGACAGAATTCATGCTGAACTCTAATTTATCTCTTATCTGTAATGATATCAAATTCTTTAGATTCTTTAGTTACTCTAAAAATAATTTCCATGAGATCTTGTATATTTGATCTTCAAATAGGCACATTCATATACAAATCTCAGAATAAATATGGCTTAAGGACAAGCTATATATAAACTAAATATACCAATATCGCTAGTTTGTACTTGATTTATTGTCTAAAATATTTAAATATATGTTTCCCATATTTTTGTTCTTTTGTTTATTCCCCTATTCTACATATTCTTTCAAAACGGGTTCTATATATTATAAATAAATTTAATTTTTAAAATCTTATGTCTTAAAATCTGTTTCCAATGTAGAACTACACTTAATTCATCATTTCCAAGTTTGATATACCCAGTTCTTACCTGCTGTAAATCTCCAAATGAATGCCCTCACTTAATAAAGGAAACTCAGAATTCATTTTCCCACATACCTGTACCAGTTAGTGGATCAACATCTATCCAAAAATCAGGTTAATTATAGTATATAAAAGTTTAAAAGTCACAATTTAAGAGGACAAAAAACAAAATCTCTACTTTATCTTTGTTCTACCTCTTTCTCAAGCTTTGTCTTGCCCCCTCTTCCTTTTAGACACAGGTGCATAATATTTCTACATCATTTTCAAATCAGAGAGAATATTTGATTCTTTAAAGAAGGTAAAAATCTTCGTTAATCCTTTTGAAAGCATAGTACACTTTCCAATTAAATATTCCCCAGTGGGCAAAAGAAGGAAGCAGAGGTATGTTGTTATTAAACTCTATTTTCTTCCTTTGGTCACCTCCAGTCTTTCTACACATGTAGGAGATGCAACACAGTTTGATAACAGCTTTTTTTTCATTTGTGTTTAACAAATCTATTTCAGTTCAGATAAATCTTGTGATAATTTCAGTTTCTGTTGCTGTATTGTGGGAAAATGAAAGATTTCAAAGTAACAATAAATAGATAATGAGAAAAGTTCAGAGATGGAAGGAGAGGAAATATAATAACCACATTTAAATGAATGAATACATGAATTAATTAATTACTAAAAGGATTTAACAGAAAAACTTAGAGAAAACACACCTTAATAAAGAGATGAGAAAGAAAAAAGTTAATTTAAGAAATTAATGTGATTAACATGGAAAGGCAACTGAAAACAAACAAAAGTGCCAGAAAAAGATAAGCAGAAATATGAACAAGAAAAAATCATAAAACATAGCAAAATAAATTTAAAAAACTTAGCAAATTTCTCCAGAAATTAAGGACACAAGTTTCCAGACTGAAAGGTTGAAAGGACCTTCTAAATGCTCAGCATACTAAATAGTCAGACAAAAATACAATGAGGTTAGCAGAAATACAGAAAAGAAAAAATATTATACACACACATATATACACACACATGTAATACTAAAAATAGTGGATTTTTCCCAGATAGCCTCCCTCAACACACATATGTAGCAAAATTACTATTTACTTATGAAAAAAAGAATAAATAAAAAAAATCTTACTATTATTTATTTTTGTAAGGGACTACTGAGAAATGTATATCTTCTTAGGTCTTCTGCCCATTTT
>PVKE010029245.1:0-20389 GCA_004027555.1 Craseonycteris thonglongyai | reverse complement strand
TTACTCACATTGATTATTTTTAACATTTTGAAATATAATTTTTATACCTCCAGCTGAAAGTAGTTATAAGACTAGAATTCCAGGCTATGTTCACTGTAGTATTTTATAAAAGCAATATTTTCCTTAATTATGTTGGGGCAAGGGGGCAAAAAAAATGGAAAAGTATTATAACAGGGATACTTTTCTAGTTGCCTTCTAGATTAACAATCTATATTTTCGTTCTAACTCTCACTAGTTGGAAAACATAAATTTTCACTGTAGGATTGGCATCTGATAAATACAATACAGGAAAAAACAAAAATTCTACTTCAGATTTTATTCAAATCATATTTGAGTTTGTACCTTGCTTCTCTCAATTTCTACTTTTTTTTCCTCATCTCTGAGTTAAAAAAATGAGATATTATCTTTTTTAGAGGGAAAGCCTGAAGTCATTTCTCAGCCCTTGAAACTCTGAGTTAATTCATTTCTGAAACAGATCAACGCCCATCAACACTGTCAGCCCATCACAATCAGTCATTCTTGATGATAAAGTAGAAGAGATGATACACATGATCAGGTGCCCCTTGAGACAGAAAGACATGTTATCTTAATAGCATTCATTCCAAATCTACAGTGTATGTCATGGTTGTTTGGCCAGAAACGCTCTATATCTGTGCTGCTGATATTACTCAGAAAGAAGTCAACAGAATACGGTGTTTGAAATATATCACAGGATCACAGCAAGAGGCTTTCAATACTGCTAAAAGTTGGGTTGACCTTTTATCATTGTTTATTTTACCCTTTATAATATACATACAATTTTACATATACACATAATGGATACATAATTATCACCTTTATAATATAATTTACTAGGGGCTTGTTTAAAACAAGAATTCACTACTTTTCTACTACTCATGAAAGATTTTGACCTCGTAGTTTCTGAACAGCCTCTGACTTCGAATCACATCTATTGTAGCTATTCTAACAGGATTACATTGGCACTGAGTTATTTTTCTCATTCAATCCACATACAAATGTTACCCATCTATATGGTAGATGGAAAAGCACTACTCTAGGAGCTAGAGACACAACATGCTAGCCATTATATGCAGTCTAAATAAATAAATAAATAAATAAAGCATAAGATGTATAGAGAATGGTGAGCCCATTCCAGTTAAACCTACTCTCTTCTAATCATGTTAAAGTTTACATAAATAACCATTTGATTTTTATGATATTTCTAGAAATTATATTTGATATTAATTTTATGTCTATTAAAAACACTGGAAAAATCATGAATCATGTTATTCCAGTAAAGTACAGTAATAACATTTATGGATGCTGATGCAACACTAAGTACTCTTTGTGTTTTAACAGGGCAAAATACTAAGGATCTATAGTTTTCATATCAAACTTTGGGAAAACTTTGATGGTACACTGAACCCATTCAAGAATCACTGAAGACCCCTTATCTTTGATCTCTTGGTAAATGATTCATTTTTCTAATGCTATTTGAACTAATATCTATTATTACTTCATATAACTTATTGATATTACAGCCATTAGAGTCTATGCATGGCTCCAACAAACACTACTTAAGGGAATGGAGGCATTCAATAGAATTAAAAAACATTTCAAACATCAAAGTCAAAAGTCAATCCTCCTTTCACAAAAGGGTCTATATAGTTCTGATCTGTAAAGTGTAATGTAATTATTGAGAGAGAATGGAAGCTGACTCTTGAAATAAACTGAAAAAAGAAAAATTACTGGTAGATTTCAAAGCATGTTAAAGACATTTCCCAATTCCTTCATCAGTGGCTCACCTAGTCAGTGTAGTAAGGCAGAAAAGATGAGTTCTCAGATAAGGCTAAATTATAGAAGAGAAAAGCCTAGATTAAATTTGTTTTATTACTGAAATAAGTCATTTTTAAATTACCTTGTCATATAAATTTGGTTTAGTTTTTCTTAATTTGCAACATGAATTATCATTTTAATCTTCAAAATATTGAACAGGAAGTCAATGCCAAGGCAAAATTATACTTAAAACACTATTTTTTTCACATAGCTATAAAACTTCTCTCAAATGTCTCTTCTAGCATATTAATATGTAACTAAGGAAGTGTGTAAAGTTCTTAAAGCAATACACAAGTTAAAGGAATTGCAATCAGCTAAAGAAGCCACAGTTTATGCATATGTGGGGATAATTACTTTAACAACAAAAAACAATATTTACTTACAAAAATATTTGATTAAAACTTACATAATCAAGCTTTTAAATGCAAAACAAAGCAAACTTTGAAAGCAATTTAGTGTTGGGGAAATAATAAGCATTGAATAACATAACTCATGCTAAAATCATTAGAAACCGTTATAGTTTCAAATATCATGAACAGCAACTATTTTTTAAAAAATCAGTAGGCTGATTTCCCCACCTTGCTTAATGAAGCATATGTTCCTACAGGTTTCTGGTAACAAAACTTTCATTCAGTGGTTCAAAAAATCACAAAAGCATTAAAATATTGACCCTCATAGTATTCCAGAGAGTAACCTTCACTTGCAGGTGTAAAAAATAGGATACAGAGGCAAAATAGAAAGAAAAAGAACTTAAGCATTTAGTTTAATACTTTTTATTGCAGATCTGACCACTATTGGTTTCTTATTACAAAGAAATCTAGGCTCTTTAAACTATGTAATCTTTTAGAACAGATAAATTTCCGAAGAATTGTAACAACTATAGGTCTTTGTTTTCATGATTGCATTTCTCTAATGTGGTCATAACTGTCTCCTTTAGGGCCTTCTTTTACAAGCTTTGTGGATTATTTTAACAATACTTTTTCCTGCTTTTTATAACTTACTATATTTTTAAAGCGTTCCTGATTTAATTAGTATGGGGCACTACCTGGGCATTGAAACTTTTTTTAAAAGCTCCTTAGGTTATTCCATGTGCTACAAAGTTTGAAAACAACTGTGCTACCCTACAATTTACTATAGAAAATGGACAGTGTATTTAAGTCTAAGTTTTTCAGATAATTGCCTTATTCTCCACTTCACAAATTGACATAATATTTGGAACTTACATAAACAAACTAATAGGTAGGACTTACGGTTTCCATAAAGAATTCATATCATTTCTTCATAAGTGAACTATATTTGTAATAGATCGTGTCTAAATGACAAAACTCCAACATCATGAGGTGAGATCATCAATGTTCTTTGAAACTCAAATGTAAAAACACACTGTTTCTAGAATTAACTAAGATTATCTTAATCACTTGGTTCAATTTTTTCATACCACCACCTATGAACTTCCCATTGTATACGATACTCCCTTCTGCATCTTAAATGTGGTTGACTCTTAAGTCTTTGCTAGATAAAAAATCTCTTTAACAGGTAGCTCACAACCTGGCAAAGCATTTGGTTTCGTTAGTGATCACAATAATCACAACACTCCATTTTCTTCATGAGGGCAGATACCTCCCAGCATATTTCATTCATGATTTCAGTTCTGCCCTTTTGGGTAAAGACTTAAGTCTATGTAGTCTCCCACCAAGGGCCTTTCACAGTTTAATACAATTAACATACTTTCTTTTCCATTTTTCTTCTCTTATCTTAGAGAGATTGAAGATGGATGCCATCAACACTAATGGCAATCTAGAACCTAATTGTACATTTTTGTCAATAATTCAATGTTCCAGATATCTACATCTACAGAAGAAACAACTGTATAAACATTAGTGAGTTAAAGAAACAGTTTATTTTTCATTTCATAGTTCTATAGTTTGACATGCCTTATCTGCCATTCTTGATTAAAGTTTTCCAAGTGGTTGCAAGTTAGATAGTAGCTAGAACTATAGTCATCTGAAGGCTGAAGTGGATTTATATCCAATGAGGGAAACAGAAGCAGTGACAGTATTTAAGGGCTCCACCCAGAGCTGGTACAATGTCCTTTTGGTCATACATTAGACTCTCAGTTAACTGGCACCCATGCCAAATAAATGTAGTATTATTTCTTTGATTTTTTTTGTCAGTTGCTTGAGAGTGCTGGTTGCTTGAGTTCCAGTTAACAGAATCTACTGTATTAATTTTATTGGCCTTGTTTATTATATTAGTCACTATATCTGCCCATATTGAAAGGAGTGAATCGATTCCATTTCTTGATGGGGTGATGGGGTCACATTACAGAAGAGCAGGTGGGATGAAAGATATTTTTGTGATTGTCCTTGAAAAATATAGTCTGCCACATTCAGCAAACCATCGATGAGTGCCCTTTATGTGGTAGGCACCAGGCTAGATTCTAATGATTAAAATACAAGTAAGTCATGGTCCTTGTAAGTTAGTAATCATTTTAGCAACTGACTCACATACTGCCTGCATCCTCTAGGTCTTATTCACAGGAACTTCTGTCAAGCTACTACAGTATCTGATATCTACATTATTTTTTTAAAACTATAGTCACAACTTTTCCTCTATCCCTGTAAAGTTTTACCTGGTTCATTTCACCTTTGTATTCTAGCCTGAAAATACCACTCTGTATTTTATTCCCCACTTCTTTGATTCTCATCTAAAATAATATTTCCTGTATTTCCTAGAAAACATGCATTGTTAATTCAACATGTTTGTATTCAGTTCCTTCAATAGTCAAACCATTGCTAAAATATATATACATTGAAAGGAACTCGGCCAATAACTTAACCATTTGTCATACTGCTGGACACCTCTCTAAGACTATTACTGATTCATCAACACATCCTGAATGCAACTGTTCAAATGGCCAAAACCTCTAAAAATATATTTATCTGCTAGCCCATATTTTTACAACTAGCTTACAAGGAAAACATTTGAAACTTTCTCAGAAGCCGTATTTGCCATATTTGATCTACAGTACCTCATTAAAAAAAAATTTTTTGGTTTAATGATTAATGCAAACTCAAAGCGATTCCAGTTGATCATTGCTTTCTATTTTATGTTCTTATGTAATATTTTTTTTATAAAATGTTTATATTTTATAATCTTTTTAAGAGTAACAATTTATTTGATTTCATTTGACCTTCAAAAGCCACAAAACCTGTGTACCAAGATTCCAGAACTGCCTTCATTAGTAAAAAACACTTAATTGATAAACATTATATATGGATTATTGTTTTGAGAATAACTAATATTTAACCAACACACACAATTGAATATAAATCACTGGCCTTGATGATCCAGAATGTGATTACTTTGTCTTAAGTAATTGTCTTAATGTCGTCTTTTCTTAAGTCGTAATGAATTAGCAACACTAATAACCATACAATGGGTATGCAATCTATGAAGGGTCTTAATTGATATTGTTGAAATAAATTTATAGGACCAGGATAGAGCCACTCCTGCCAGGGTTGCCTTGTCAGCAAATAGAAAATTAGATAACTTTTGTGACATTGTAATAACCAAAGAGTTTAGTTTCATTCTTCCACTGAATCTGCTCACTCTGTGGCAAAGCTCAGTTATATTTGGATCTAATACTTAAGATTACATGAAAGCTCCCAAAGATGAGGGTTCTTGAACCTCCCTGCTGTTGAGACTTTTCTTATTATGTAATACACTTCTCATCTGGAAAAACAAAATACTGAAGTCCATTTTGCTGCAGGCCTGAATAAAGTTATATCATCCTGATCATTCCATCTTAGGCATTTCTCAAATATTAACTAATTGCAACAGACAATTCCATTAAGTAACTTGCTTGAAGGCAATGTATTTTTTCAGAATTATTTCAGTCTACCACAGACTGTTGAGAATGTTTATCATAAATGACACATATTACTGTCTATAATATTTTAAATACTCATAGTATTTTATTATATTCTGTTTTAACATATGGGGGAACTAAGTCACAGGGATTCATACCCAAGAAAATATCAGAAATGAGACATTAACTCCAGCAACAAAATTAAAGGTTTTCCAGATTTTACTCATGATTCCTACCTACTCTACCATAAATTCTACATTTAAAAATCATTAAATTACCCTATAGTTCAAGTGACAGAACAGTTCATTGTAGACCTAGGGGTCTTTGGTTCAAGTGCCAGAATGGAATGATTTGTCATAAAACCACAAAAAGAACTTTGATTAAAGAACTCTTAATGAAGATCTGACATTTAATCTACTCTTTTATTAAACAAAATCTTTAAATATTATCACCTTATGAATTCATTTTATATTCATTTGGAATAGTACTTGATTATAGGAACATGACTACATGCTGGTACTAAAAGAAGATAATTAAGCAATATGTTCTGCCAAGGACATCTCCACCCTGCAACATCCATCATCCCACTTGGAAGTTAATAATTTCAGTAATGTTGCCATGACATTGTAATAAGAATGTTTTATATCCTACAGCTCCTTCGTCAATTGGACCTGCTCTAAGGTCAAACGCTAGTAGTTTTCTAATAAACTTTCATGGTTTCTGTGCCATTTCTTAGGGGTATTCTCTCCACAATAGTAAAGAAAATGCCTACAGGGTTTAGATGGTAGATAGGCCCCACACACCGATGTTGTTCTCTCATACACCAATTATCTTCTGAACATACTACCAGCATGCACTGAGAAAAATAATATCATATAAACTTTTGCAAAGTATCAAAGGCAGACAGTATACATTATTTATTAACACAGATATAGATATGCTGAAATAATACACAAAGAATTGGAGCCATATTTTAAGTGATCATTTTTAAATAAATAGTTCTATAAAGCCAACTTATGGTTGTATATCTAATAGCATTTCATCTTTTTTATTTTTCCTTGTGAAGTTCCCAGTTGATTAGAAATTTGGATAAACCAAAAAGTTACAAAATTGAAATTCTACTCTAGATTATATTACACTGTTATCTAAATCCTCATCTAAACAAACAAACCAAAAAAAAGCAAAAGTAAATAGAGACCAAAATAATAACAACAAAAATTTGGTCTTCCAATCCCAGCCAATAGCAAAAATGTGCGTGTACACACATTTGTGTATGCATGTGTGTTTGTGTGTGTGTATGCATGTTTTATTCACAAAAAAAAAGATAACTGGAAGCTTGTATCAGAAAAATCCTCTCCCTCATGGTGAAAAGAAAATGTATTTCCACATTAAAAATACTTTTCATTGACTGACCAAACAAAAATAATAGATGTTAATTTGCATTTGTGATTTCAAAATTAGCTTACTTATGGAGGAATCTAAGCCTTTTGTAAACCTCTTTGTAGACATAAAAGACTCAGAACTTCACCATGAAGTCCTTGACACTTAACTGGGGATACATGTATTCCCTCACACAGGTCCATAGAAAATTCTTTCCATGAGCCCTGGGGAAATATAAGTCACTCTACCAAGATTTTCAACATTATATTTCACTCTTAAGATTTCAAGAAACAGAAGTAAAAACATTAGACCAGAAAAAGATATGTGGGGAAAAGGTTTTAATCATATTGTATTTCTCAGTGAGAAGATAAACCAAAGAAAAAGTAGTCTGATAAAGTACTATTCTTCAAAATATTCAACGAATGTTTAAAACTCCATAATAAGAAAACAAACAACTTATTTAAAAATGAAGCAAAGACCTTAAGAGGAACCTCGTCAAAGAAGACTTAAAATGGCAAATACGCGTAGAATAAATGCTTCAAATCAATGTCATCAGGAACTGCAAGTTAAAACCAGATACTACTACATACCTATTAACACTTTCAAAGTCCAGAACACAGATCAATCCCAAAGGCTGGTGAGTGTAGACTGTCATACCTTACTGGTGGGAATACAGACTGATGGAGCTCCTTGGAAGACAGTTTTGCAATTTCTTACAAAACTAAACCTACCAGTACTCTTACCATGAGATCCAGCAATTTACACTCTTTGGTATGTATTAAAAAAAAAATTGAAAACATATGTCTATATAAAAAATAAATAAGTCCTGTACATGGATGTTTTTAGCAGCTTTATTGATATTTTAAAAAACTTGGATGCAACCAAGATGCCCTTCAATAAGCAAATGAATAAATAAACTGTGGTATATCAAGGCAATGAAATATTACTCAGCATTAAAAAGAAATGAGCTATCAAGCCATGAAAAGATGTTGAGGAACCTTAACTGTATATCACTAAGTGAAATAAGTCAATCTGGAAGGCTACATACTATATGATTTCAACTATATGACATTCTAGAAAGGCAAATCTGTGGAGACAATAAAAAGATCAGTAGTTATCAGCAGTGAGAGGGGAAAGATGAATACACAACACAGAGGATTTTAGGCAGGGAAACTACTCTATGTGACATTATAATCATGGATATATATTATGAATTTTTCCAAACCTATGAAAGAAACAACACTAAGAATGGACACTAAGTTATCATAATGTGCTAAAGGAGATTCATCCTTGGTAATAATTAATTAATTAATTAATTTAAAAATGTAGCATTATGTGAGCAATGTTGATAATGGGGAAGGCAGGAGGTATATGGAAAATCACTGTACTTTCCTTTCAATTTTACTGTGAACCTAAAACTGTTCTAGAGTAATAAAATCTTTAAATATTAAAAGTAGAGTCATCCACAGAGTTTTGTCACTGAGCTTAATTTTGCTCACGACATGAATAACTTTGTCTTTCTGGGCTCGAATGAAGGTTTGAACTACTGCTTGTTCTAAATAAAGATTTTGCACATCAAGAAAAAAATGAGATCAAATTGGGTCTCTACTTAGATTCCTCATAACATGTATCACAGTGAACTGCAATTCTCTCTCACTGATTCTCCCAATAGACTACATGTTCCATAAAGACCATTTCTCATCCATGAATCCCCACTCCCAAACACATGTTTGGCACAATGATCAAT
Organism: Craseonycteris thonglongyai; assembly: GCA_004027555.1. Lineage (NCBI taxonomy): Eukaryota > Metazoa > Chordata > Mammalia > Chiroptera > Craseonycteridae > Craseonycteris > Craseonycteris thonglongyai. Next base: position 11,555 of record PVKE010029245.1, on the reverse strand, counting down.
AATATGTGTGGAATGACTATTGGTGAACAGAGGTGAAAATTTTACCAAGGTCAGACTCTAAAAGAAATTATAAATAAAAACTGTTGGAATTGGCTAAAAAGCATAACTATTAAACAAAACTAGAATCACTCACTGATGACAGAAAAAAGTTGATTCTTCTAAATTCTCAGTAAAATTTTCACTTTATTTCAGTAATCATCAACACTTTTTATGATTCATGTTTTCTGAGATCCCAGAAGAGTTGGAAAGTCACTTCTTTCAAATAAAGACAAGTATTTTACTGTAAAACATATTACATCATGTTATGATATCTATCTTTTTCATGAAAGTTGTATCAGTGTTCTTCCTTATTAATCTGATCTCAGCACATGTAAATTGTAAACAAAATATTTTCCCACATTTAAGCCAATATTTTAGGCCCTTTTAAATGGATTTGTAGTGGACACTCAGTTTTCTTAGTTTTTATTTAAATTCCTTGTTTTGTGTTTCAGAAATTTGTTCCCATCTTCAATTTCTTTTATTTTAAAATAACCTTCAATATAATGTCTACTGTATTGTGCATAGGAGAAATATAAACTTGGATTCTGAAATTGTTTTTAAATACTGGACTTTCTTCTTCCTTTATTTTAAATAAGAAATAAACAAAATTCTTCCGCTTAAATGATTTGACATAACTGATTCTGTCAGTTAACCTTTTATCATGAAATAGTGTCACCTTTAGAAAGTGACCAAGAAAATAAAATGGATGGTGGGGATGTTTATTCTCACATATTTTTACCTGATCCCAAAGGAACCAGGAGAAAAATAATTTGTGCTTGCTTACCTTCCCCTAAAGCAACAGCTGTTTCTCTCAATAAAATAAAAGGCTGCTGCTCTTGAGTACTTAAACCACCTTAGAATTATTCCTTGCTCCCATTTTGCCCATGCCCTGCACTCTAACATTTATGACCTTTCCATATGGCAAAGAAAATGAGGGTCACTTTGGGTATATCATGTAAACACCAAATGAAATAGCATAAGTGTTAAAGCATTTCAGTTGTCTAATTCTTAATGCTTCAAACACTTCCCATGGTCTCTCAACTGTGGACTCATAAGTGTAGTTGCAAAACCATCATCCTTTTTGTTAAAATAGAACAATTTAGTTTCTTTCCTGAATTTCAACCCCCAATTTAAGCAGTGCAAACAAATCATCATATCAATGAAAACATTTTACTTGCAAAACAATAAATATTTTCTCTGTGGGATGATTGAGTACAAACTAAACCAACACTAAGGGGAAATTTCATCTAAATTTAAGAGAATAAAGAAAACCACCAAGAGTAATTAATTGTCAGTAGACTTGAGAAAATCCATTAAAGCTCTTAATAATTAGGAACCAAAATCAAACAAGAAAGCACAGGGAGGCAAATAAATCATCTAAATGAAGGCTCTTAAGTTTAAAAAATCTGAAAACAATACCAGATAAACTTCTGGTGAATTTTGAAAACACATATTGCCTGAAAATAAGAGGCAAAGGATAAAAGCCACAGTAAATGTTTGTGTTGCATTTAACTTAAAACTACATAAGAAAGGAACTTTACCCTATAAGAAGCACACCTAATATGTTAGGGAAACTCTATGAATTAAGCAGAATCAAGTGAAATGAAATTGTATCATCATAGAGTAACACACATTGGCTAATAACTCTGATAACTATTATTTTCTGGCTATAATACATAAACATATGTATTAAAATGGCTTTGTTAAAGACAAGAGTTTCCAGAGCATCCATAAATCCAAGAAATTTGCCCTCAAATTACAAAACTGTTTTGTAAAGTTGAATAACAATATCCCATGACTTTCCCTAATTCTCCATTTTTAATACTATCCCTAATGAGCACTGTCTTCCTTTTCAATTAGTTTTCTCATCTAAGCAAAGCAGAAAATTGAGATGGTTCAAATGAAAAGAGATATTTTGGCTAGATTATCTGAACAAACATTTTAAATTTTTGCTTTGCTATGTTCATGTAGACTTGGTCTCTATGCACTAAAGGCTTTCAAATCATTTAAATAATTGTAATCCCTGGTAATATAAAACATCAGTCTTGCTTTAGAGATTGGAAAGATGGTGTATTTTTCCTTTAATTTTATGTATAATTTTTTAAGATGCAGATTTTATTAAATGTGGAGATTAAACATATAAATGCGACTTGGTCTCAGCCCAAAAGTAGCCCAGATAAGCATATAGATTTTAGTATAAAAACATATAAACAGTAGTATGTTCTGTAACTATAGTAACATTATGATTACATATAACTATAAGATAACAAAGAGCAGTGGGCACACAGAAGCCTAGAGAGGCTGGTCTGTCTGTGCCATGGTCAGATGAGATAATACATATGCAAATTCTTGAGCAATGTCACCAGAGATATGCATGTTTCAAGAATTAGTGGTCACACTAGAAACCCACTCATTTACAGTAGACATACCATCCTATGAAGATGGACTTTGGTCTCTGGTCAAATGCCCATAAACCTTGGTTGGATCAAATTAGCTGGACCATGGTATAATGAAAAAATATATGCTTTTTCCCAGTTCTTGGCACAAATCTAAAGCCCTTGAAATTTCCTGAGTGATAAGAGTGTCATAATGACCACCTTCAGCCATACCTGAGTTTAAGATAGTGAGGTAAGCAGCTAGATATCTTCAGGATGGGGGCCAACCTCCCTCCCCTCCCCATTCATCTCTAGAAAGGGAAGAGGAACTAAGGGTTAGCTTCAATTACCAAAGCCCAATAATTTAATCAATTGTGCTTGCAAGATGAAATTTCCATTAAAACATCTAAGCAACAGGTTCAGAGAACTGGGTGGATAAACAGATCGAGGTGCTAGGATAGTGGCAGGCTGGGCGAGGGCACGGGAGCCCTGCACACCACCCCTTACCCTGACTAATGCTTCTGCTCCATTGGGCTATTCCTGGGTCTAATCCTTTCTAATAAAGCAGCAATAATAGTAAGCAAACCATTTTCCTGAGTTAATTTCTCTAGCAGATTATCATTCCCACAGTACCCTCAAATTTGAGATCAGTGGCGCAGGAATGTAGAGCCTCTGAGCGCCCCATTTGTGGCTGGAGTCTGAAGTGAAAGCAGTGATGTGGGACTGAGCCTTTAATCTGTGGGGTCTAATACCAACACCAGGAGTCAGTGTCAGAATTGAACTAAATTATTCAACTTCCAGTTGGTGTCAGAGAACTGGAAAACTGTTACGGAAAAGACACCACATATTTGGGGGGGTGGGGGGGAGGCGATAAAAACCTCTGTTACGTGAACTTCAGCAATTCCCCTGCCATTCCAGAGCCAGTTCTGCTTTTAGATATATGAAATATTATTGAAAGCTGAAGGTTTCTATGCTACCCTGATTAGTCATTCAACTCAAAGATTTTGTATTTACCACATTATGTTACAGTTTTCTGTTTATTGGTCCATGTTCCCCACGGGAACATGGATTCCTGGAAGGTAGGGATCGTGTGTTATTTGTATTTGTCATATAATGGGCAAGCAATAAATATTGGTTTAGTGGAAGGAAATGTAATGTCTAAGCTTTAAGCAGAAGCAAATTATCATTTTCTATAACCTTAACTTCTCCTCCAAAATTGTAATGAAAATTGAGCAAGAGAAGATTTGGAATGGCCACAATAACTCTTTGCAACTTGGCAGGACCTACAAGACTATTTACAATATCTGAAAAAGGCATAGTATATTAATTAAATTTATAATATGCTGAAAATAACAAATGCTGATGAGGATGAGGAGCAACGGGAACTCATAAATTTCTGGGAAGAATAGAAAATAGTATGACTACTTTGTAAAACAGCTGGTCATTTTCTTATAAAAGTTTAAACATATAGTTGCCATAAGACCCAGCAATCACAGTCCTGATATTTACCCAAGAGAAATAAAAACACATGCACACAGAAATACTTGCATGCAAATATTACAGCAGCTTTATTCATAGTAGCCGAGGACTAGGAGGAATAATAAAATTTCCATCAATTGGTGAATAGATAAATTGTGGTACATTTGTACAGCTGAACTCTACTCAGCAATAAAAAATGAACAAGGGAAGCCGGGAAGACTCAGAGGGTTAAGCACTTGCTTTGCAACCCCGGGGACCAAGGATCGAATCCCGGCCCCATCTGTGCGGACCCACGTGCTGAACTGGAGTGTGCCCCCATTCAGTTCTTGCCAGGGCCTATGCAGGAACCTCCCAAACCAGTTCCTGCCCTGCGCGGCCCTGCACCCACCTGTGGAGTGAAACTATATGGAAAACTAATGCTGTCAACTATGGAGACTGCTCTGGACCCTCCCCCTTCTCTCTGTCTCTCACTGTCTGTCTCTCTCTCTGTCAAAAAAAAACAATAAAAATAAATCTTTAAAAATAATAAATAAAAGGTACTATACAATCAAAAATGTGGCTGAATATCAAAAATATTATACCAAATAAAAGAAACCAAGCACAAAAGGCTATAGACTGTGTGATTCCATTTTAAAGAAAAACTAAAAACAGAAAACAGATCAGTGGTTGCCCATGGACGAATATCAGGGAAGTGAATTGACTGCCAAGAGACATAAGGAAAATTTGGGGGGTAACATAAATGTATTATATCTTGATTATGGTGGTGGTAAAGTACTTTACCACCAAAACTCATCAACTTAATTATTTAAGAAGGATGGCTTTTACTATACATAAGTTATATCTCAAAAAGCCCTAACTATAAATAATTGCAGCATGCTATTAAATCCAGCTAATAAGTTGGTAAATATTTCAACTAAAATATTGCCCCAAAGGGTGGTGTTTTGCCTCTGCTACATGTTTCTAGGATGTGGAAGTAGAAATTTCCAGAAGTAGGAATTTCTAACTTTGTATAGCATTAACCTGAAATTTGAAATTAAATATTCTTTTTACTTTATTCTTTTGTTGTTAACTTTATTGGGGTAACATCAATTGATAAAAATCATGTAGGTTCCAGGTGTACAATTCTACATTACATCGTCTATGCATATATTTTATAATTTCCTTGTCATATTAAGAGGGCTATTGTAAAGAATGGAGGCAATGAAACTGAATCCCTTCTACATTTCTATTATTTGATATTTTACTCCAGTAAATAATACCAAAATATTCTACCTGTAGATATGACTTTATAATTAACTATAAGACCAGGTGCATCGCTATCATTATTTAAACTAGCTCTATTCATCCACAAGCAGGAGTAACTTGAAGAAACTCTCCAGCCCACAGTGAATGTACAGTAGTCTTGGCTAGAGTCTCTCTTAACACAGAACCTCCAGAGAGCATCATCACCCTTTAGAAGCAGCAGATTTAGTTTGATACAGATTCTTAAGGGTTTCTCCTCCCAAGTTATAAATAGCTGTTTTATTAATCGAGAACTATCAAAAATTTTCAAATCATATCATCAACACAGACAAGACAAAAACCTGTGTTAGAAACTGAAATGGCCCAAACCTTTATTTTGACTCTCAAATATAAACCTTAGGACTTCAAAACCAGAGTAGTATATATGCTCCTTTAAAGTAAAGTCTGCTTTCAATAATAAGATATTAAAAGAATTCTAAATGAAATATTTTAGGTACTAGTTAGCCAGCATTAAGTTAATCAGTACCTTTTTTTTTTTTTTTTTTAAGAAAGAAGAAAGAAAAGATATAGTAAGAAGAAAATGCTGTGCTGGAAAAATACAGCTGCAAGATTCTAAATAATGACCTGCGAGAATTCATGCTTCCCTGAAAACCTGAACACAGCCTCTATATTTCAGGGTTAATAGGGAAAAAGGAACATGGATACTTGAAATCCAATAATAATGATGTGTCTTACCATCTCACATTCTCGTCCCCAACAGATTTTATGAGAGTTATTAGCAAGTTAAAATAAGGTGATATGCTTTTCTCCTGATTCTTTCCTTTGCCCATACAAAACAGATTATTCATTTTCCTCAAAACCAACTTTCTTTCTCAACAATCTTATTTCTACCAATCATAGGGTTCTTTAAAGTGGTATAATTTCTGACTCTTTTCAGATCCAAATCCCATTGAGCAAGGAGCTAGCAAAACCCATTATCAATGCTTTGCCAACAACCCCTAAACCTTCATCACATTTCAGCCAGACCAATTCTGCAGCCGCGCATTTGGTTTCCCTTCTCAAGTTTTGCCTCCTTCAGGCCATGTAGCCACGGCTTCTAATGTAATCCTCTTTCACAAAAATAACTTCAGCAGGGAAGATCCAAGATGTCAGAGTAAAAAAATGCTGTGCTTGCCTCCTCGCGTGACCACATTAAAATTACATCTAAACTATAGGACAATCAACCTGGAGAACCCTCAAAAGTCTAGCCGAACAGAAGTACTATAAATAATGACATAAAAAAGTCATGTGGAGCTAGGTAGAGATGCGAACAGGCCAGCTCCAAATCTCTCTGTGGGGGCTGAAATTTGGAGCATTATCTCAGCCATACAGATCCTGGAGAAAGAAATTCCAGCCCCACACCAAGATCTCCAGCCTGGAGTATCAGTACCAGAAAGAGGAGCTGCCACAACATCTGGCTGTACAAAATGGTGGGGATTCTGACCTTCTGGGTGAAACGAAAGACTGCAAGAAACCCAGACATCCTCTTATAGGACCCACACAGAGACTTGCTCATGATCAGGTACTCACTCCAGGTTCCAGCAAAGGTATGGTGACTCGGGAGGTGTCAGAGACACACAGGGTGAGACTGAGTTGTGTGGCTTCAAGGTGAGAACTGGAGAGACAGTCAGCATTCTACTGTAGAATGTTCCCATTACACAGCCAGCAGGCCAGCACCATATTTTCTGTGTTGACCCCTCCCCCAAACAGCCAATTCTGAATCTCCATTGGCTTGGTGATTTCCACTAGCTCCACCTGATGACTCCCAGTGATTCCCAGCTCACCAAACCCTTACAAAGCCAGAGGAACATTCTCAGCCAGAAGCCAACCCCACCTACATTGCAACCTTTCTTGAACACCTCTCAGGAGTGCACAGACCCCAGGAGAGTGGCAGCTAGTCTCTGTGTACTCTGAGACTTTTGCTGAGTAGCTTCAGGCTCAACACTGGCACCAAACCAGAATCTACATGAACCTAGGTGAACACCACTCATCCCACACTAGTGACTCCCTAAGACCCTTGGCTGATCCAACTCATGTCCTACCCAGACAGCGGCTGAGCCTTACAGGAGCCAGCAGGTGGCAGCCAAGCTCAGGTTGTGCTGGCCATTTTGTAGCGCCACCCCAGGCCCAATACTAGCGGCAGCTGTCCTCGGTTCACAGGTTCACAGCGAGCCTCACTCACATGCCTCCAGGGTACACCACAGTGAGAGACCAATTATGGATTGCTTTGCAGCTCTTACAGGTAGCCCCAGCCTGTAACAGACAGTGGCTGACCTGGGCCTGCTCCAGTGTCCGTCCCAAATGACACTGAAACAACATACCTATAGGTAAGCTTTGACCACAGCAAAGCACTGCCCAATTAGCCCCAAACATAACACACACAAAGGGTGGTCTCAGCAGACACCAGAGCCTGCTGGGGCAACTCACTCTCTATGGGGTAAGCCCCCAACACAGCAGCCTATAAACTATGGATGTGCCCAAACCCCACAGTGAGGAAGTCTGAGAGTCAAACCCAGCCACTAACATGCCAATAGAAATCAAGGCTCAATTATATAAGGACACACACAACCACACAAGGGACACTCCTAGAACACCCAGTGCCAGTGACCAGGGAGACCGTGCCAAAGGACATCTACTACATAAGGCCACCTGGCCAAGATGGAGAGATATAGTATATCTACCTAATGCACAGAAACAAACATAGGGAGGCAGTCAAAATGAGCAAGCAAAGAAATATGCCCCAATAAAAGAACAGGGGAAAACTCCATTAAAAAAAATAATGAAGGCAAGAATCCTAACAGATTGCAAAACAATACTTATATAAGAATGTTTAATAAACTTAGGAAAAGAATAGATGAATTCAGCAAGAACTTCAACGTAGGAATAGTAAGCATAAAACACACACACACACACACACAGACCATAAAAAAAAAAATTCAGAATTGAAGAATACAAGAACTGAAATAAAGAATGCACTAGAAGAAATCACCAGCAAACTAGATGAAGCCGAGGAACAAATCAGTAATGTAAGAGGTAAGAGAAAACACCCAATCAGAACAGCAAAAAATATATGAGGATAATTTAAAAATACCTCTGGGACAACAAGCATAACAATGTTTATATCATAGGGGCACCAATCAGAAAGAGAAGAGGAAAAAAAAAAAAAGAATTGAGAGCCTATTTGAAGAAACAATGACTGAAAATTTTCCTAACCTGGCCAAAAAAAAAAAAAAGTTCAAGAAGTGCAGAGAGCCCCAAACAAGAATTCAAATAGGACCAAACCAAGACACATTATAATTAAAATGGAAAAGATATATACAAAAAGAGAATCAAAGGCAGCAAGAGAAAGACAATTACTTACAAGAGAGTTCCCATAAGATTGTCAGCTGATTTCTCAACAGAAAATTTGCAGGCAAGAAGGAATTGGCATAAAATTTTCCAAGTGATAAAAAGCAAGGGCCTACAACCAAGACTTCTCTACTCAGTAAAGCTGTCATTTAAAATCAGAAGACAGATAAAGAGCTTCCCAGACAAAACATAGCTACAGGAGTCCATCGCCATCAAACTATTATAAGAAATATTACAGGGACTATTTTAAGAAGAAGAAGGGGAGACATAAATATGAATAATAAAATGTTAATAACTATGTACCTATCAATAATCACTTCAAATGTAAATGGATTACATGCTCCAATCAAAAGACATAGAGTACATGGCTGGATAAGAACACATGACCTATACACATGATGTCTACAGGAAGCCCACTTCAGATCAAAAAACACAAACAGACTGAAATTAAAGAGATGAAAAAAGGTATTTTATTTGAATGGAAACAAACAAAAAGCAGGGGGTTGTAATACTTTTAAATCAGACAAAAAGACTTTAAAAATAAAGGCTATAATCAGAGATAAAGAAGGATAATTCACAATAATAGAGGGGTTGATCCAAAAAGAATATATCACCAAAGTAAACATTTATACAACAAACATAGGAGCATGTAAATATATAAAACAAATATTGAACACTTCAAGCAGGGGTCTCCAAACTTTTCAGCTTGCGGGCCACATTAACTATCAAACAGCAGTTTGGGGGCCGACTACACACTCGAGGTCCAAATAAAAAAGAATCAAAACATAGATGTTGTTTTTAATTATTTATTTAATATTATTTTATTCAGATAAAAAGATCTCCACAGGCTGGATGAGAGGGCCGTAGTTTGGAGACCCCTGACCTAGAGGAAGAGATTGACAGTAATACAAGATTTTAACATCACACTGATACCAATGGACAGATCTTCCAGACAGCAAATCAACAAGGAAACAGCAGACTTAAGTGACACACTAAACAAGATGGATTTAATTGATATTTTTAGAGCATTTTACCCCAAAGTAGAATATAAATTCTTTTCAAGGGCAAATGGGACTTTTTCTAAGATAAACCATATATGTTAGACAATAAAACAAGTCTCAATAAATTTAAGATTGAAATTATCTCAAACATCCTCTCCAACCACAATAGTATAAATCAATTCAAAAACAAATGAACATATAGGATGCAGGGACAGCTCAGCAGATTGGGCACTTGCCTTGCAACTGCAAGGTCAAGGGATCTAATCCTAGCCCTGGTCCGTGAAAACCCATATGCTGAACTATGGTGCAACTGGTAACTGCCAATTCTCGCCTCCCCTATGGAAAGCCCCCACTTCAGTCCCACATCCACTTGTGTAGAATGAAACTATGTCACAACTAATGATGTACAATTATGGTGATTGCTCTGGGCCCTCTCCCCTTCTCTCTGTCTCTGTTTCTGTCTCTCTCTGTTTCTGTCTCTCTTCATCTCTGTCAAAGACAATAAAATAAATATTTTTAAAAAAGAGAGAGAAATAAATCTAATCAAGCAGGTAAAAGACCTGTACTAAAAAAATATATGAAACTGAAGGAATAAATTGAAGAAGATACAAATAAATGGAAGTATATATCACTCTCTTGAATAGGGAAGGAAGAATTAACATTAAAATCGCCATACTTCCCAAAGCAATCTACACATTCAATGCAATCCTTATGAAAATACCAATGTCATCTTTCACAGAACTAGAATAAATAATCTTAAAGTGTATGTGAAATAATAAATGACCCTGAATAGCTACAGCAATCTTGAAAAAAAAGAAAAAAATTGGAGGTAACATGCTACCTGGTATTAAACTATATTATAAGGCTATAATAATCAACACAGTATGGTACTGGCATAAAACAGACACATAGATCAAAGAAACAGAAATAAACCCACACCTGTATGGTCACTTACTCTATGACAAAGCAACGCAAGAATATACAGTGCAGTAAAGACAGTCTACTCAATAAACGATGTTGAGAAAACTGGACAAATACATGGGAAAAAAATTAAACTTGATCACTTTCTTACATGATATACAAGAATAAACTCAAAATGGACTGAAGACTTAAATGTAAGACCTGAAACCATAAAACTCCTAGAAGAAAACAGGCAATAACTCTCCAACATTGCTCTTAGGAACATTTTTTTTCTGATAACTTTCCCTGGCAAGAAAAACAAAAGAAAAAATCAACAAATGAAACTATCTTAAACTAAAAAGGGTTTGAACAGCAAAGGAAACCATCAACAAAACAAAAAGACAGCTTAATGAATAGAAGCTATTCTCCAATGATACATGAAAGAACTTATAAAGAACTTATACAACTCAACAACAAAAAAAGAAAGAAAAGAAAACAATCCAATTAAAAAATGAACCACAGTCCTGAATAGACATTTCTCCACAGAGGACATACAGATGGCCAACAGACATATGAAATGATTCTCAACATCAGTGATCCTTAGAGAAATGAAACTACAATGAGATATCACCTCATTCTGATCAGAATGACTATCTTCAATAAATCAACAAACAAGTGTTGGAGAGGATATGGAGAAAAAGGAACACTTGTGCACTGATGGTGAGATTCCAAATTGTTGTAGCCACTGTAGAAAACAGTCTGGAGGACCCTCAATAATTAAAAACAAAACTACCTTGTAATTCACTAATAAAGAGGCACAGGGTAGCAGACTGGATTAAAAAACAAAATCCAACCATATGCTGCCTACAAGAGACACACCTCAGCCACAGGGACAAACATAGACTCAGGGTAAAAGGATGAAAAACAATACTTCAGGCAAATGGAAGTCAGAGAAAAGCTGGAGTGGCCATACTGATTTCTGATGAAAAAGACATCAGGATTAAAAAAATAATAAGACATAAAGATGGTCATTACATCTTGATAAAAGGGACAATACAACAAGAAAACATCACACTCATCAATATATATGCTCCAAATCAGGAAGCACCAAAATTTATAAAGCAACTACTAA
>PVKE010029244.1:0-20521 GCA_004027555.1 Craseonycteris thonglongyai | reverse complement strand
CCCCCCCCCCAGCCCCCACTTGAGGTGATGTAGGAATTGCGGTGTGTTGGTCTCAAACACTCAAAGAATGAAGACATGGACCCGAGTGGAGAGGTTAAGCAGCAAAGCATATTGGCAGGAAAGACAAAGCTCTCTCATGAGAGGGGACACCTGAAAGTGGAATGCCCCCAGCTAAGACTAAAGCTACTTGTTAAATCGGTTACGTCTACATGTGGGGATAGAGGTATCTGCACCTGTTTGTGAATCTTCCTGCACGTTTCCTTCCGAGGGTTGTAACTGTTCCGCCCCATGGGGGAGCTGAGAAGCCGAGGCGTCTTACTAATGGCCACCGATCTGGCCCCTGCTTCATTCAATAAGGTCACCTGGCTACGGAGGGCATTCCTGACTACCTAACTTTTTATTTAACGATCCTGTCTCAGAAGCAGGACTGTGTAGAGGCCAGGCTGCTGAGGGTCAAATCTGCCAGGAAGAACCCCAGGGCCTGTCTGGCTGGTCACCTAACCTCTTGGCACCTCAAGTTCCTCACCTGTAAAACAGAGGTGGGTGGCGGAGCTGGTCCCCCCAGACGGCCCATGAGCAGCCCCCAGCGGGAGGCCTGGCTCAAAGCACCGGCTCCTGAGCCTCTTTTCTCACTTCTGGGCTTCCAGAATCACACCCACCCTTTCCCGCGGATCCTCCACGCTCGGATCCCCAACCCTCTTTCAAACGTGTGGTGTCATCATTTATTTGCAAACATGTCTATTTGATTTCACATTAAAATGCTTTTGAGGCAAATTAAAACCAAAACACATGCGAGGGGGTGGGGGAGGCTGACAGACATGTGAGTAAACAGCGAAATACTCTTGAGGGCTGGCTGCAGACAGCTCAGACGCTAGGGGCTTCAGATCGACAGGCTTTCGATATGAGGGGACACGTGAGTGTCAGTGGAGGGACATTTGTTTTGGGGATTCCAAAACCAGAAACGTGAGTCCGTCCTTCCTTCCCTCCGACGCTCCATGCTCTGCTTCCAGGTCAAGTTCTGGTTGCCTTTCACGGTCACTTCTGACCCTGACTGGTCCCATAATTAAATTAACAACTCTCCCAGTTAGGTATTAAATTATGCATACAGGGGTGTGAGCGAAAGGCAAAACCTGCCTGTTAAGAGACGTTAACTATTCAACCAGCTATTGAGAAAAAGGAAGGAGAAGAGGGGAGACAGGGAGCGAGACAGGGGAGAGGGAGAGAGAGAGAGAAGCCACACGCCCGATCCAGGCTATGACCACAGCCTTCACGGTTCAGAAAATGAGCCAGAGGGTGAAGGCGGGGGTCACTGGACAGTCACAGCTCAGCAGCAGGGAATTCCTAGGATGAGACCAGTCTGTCCTGGGGCTCGTCCACTTCCCAAAGCTCTCAGCGATTTTCATCATGTGAAGACCCCTTGGGTCCTCTCTGGCGGAGAGCTGGGGACCTAGGACTCCTCGCGGCCTGGCCTCTCACCACTCCGCACACAGCCTGAAGGTGACTTCTGCAGCTTGAATCCTCAATGTGGAGCTGGCTCGCTCCTCCCTCTCTGGAAGCCTCTCAGGACCCGACGTGTCTCCGGTTTCAGTGGCCACAAGCAGTTCCAGGAAGGAGGTGACTGGTCCACCTCTAGAGAGCAGCATGTCTCAGCTCTGCGGCTCGGGGCGCCGTCCTTCGGGGAGTCCTCTTTGCTGTCTGCAGCCTCAGGGCCTGTCTCCAGGTTCGGTTCTTCCCCCCAGGCCTGTTCTGCGGGTTCCTGAGACGCCCCTGTCACCTGGGTGCTCTTGCTGGAGTGGCATCCCATGTCAGCTGATGCCGAGGCCCAAGTGCCCTGGGATGGCCCTCAGATGAAGAAGTCTGTGTGGCTAAGCCTCAGGCACCGGAGTTAAATAACTTCCTGGGAGCACTGCTGAAAGAGAACTGATTCGATTTCTATGGTGACAGGGAGCCACCAAGTCCAGTGTGCATATTGGGCCCCCCTCCCATCTGTGAGGTGGCTGCCCTTCCTGCTGACCCAGCCATTTCCAAGCACCAAGCCCCATTCATCGCAAGGGCAGGATTCCCTTTTGTTGTAACCTCAAACTTCTTTACAAATGACAACCCTCCACCTAGTTACCTGTAAACACCAGCCTCTCTTCACACGAAAAGAAAGCCCTGTGGCTACTTCTGTTACTATGCAACGAGCCAGGGCCTCCTTTGGGGTCCAGGGTCACATTCAGTTCAGGGACTCACAAACCCCCAGCTTGGGGGCCACCCCCTCCCCTAGAATGTCAGCTCCACCCAGGGCTGAAGAATAGGGAGTCCTAAGACTGTGGGCTCCATCAGTTACCGAAACATACCGGCAACGGAAAGAACTGGCTGATACACCTGCAACTCCGTGCCCAGCACAGTTTATATTTACGACCTTCTTTAATCCTCACAGCAACCCTCAGAGGTAGGTTGCATTATTTAATCCTCATTTAGCAGATGGGGACACTGAGGCAGAAAGATTGACTCATTTATTTAAGGTAGTTACAAAGTGCCAAGAAAGAGCAGAGCTGGGATTCAAACCCAAATCCTCTAGATTCCACCCTCTGACTCTACTAATCTTACCACGTGCAAAGACCGCATCAGGCAATCCTCACACAATCGTAGATGTTATCAGCTTGGTGTCATTGCTCTTTTAATCTGGAACATGTGGGGACAGGTTTTCAACGCTGTGAGCGATGGTTTCTGATGTCACGGCTTCTGACGTGAAGCGGCGCGGGCTCTGGAAGTGAACTCAGCCCCTCCAGGGCCCTAGTTTATTTCCTGATCACCTCACTTTCCTTTTCCTAAGTTTAAAAAGGGGGCCTGCTCGTCAGGGCCCAGCTCTTGAAAAGCTGGAAGAAGCACCAAGTAGGTCTGGGAAAGTGGCTTTTCGGAGGGGAACAAAATTTATTCTCTCCCGTGCACGTGCCCAGTGGCCAAAGGGGGACATCAACCCCTGTCCACTTCTGGGAGGCGGTGCATGCCAGCCTCGGACACTTTACACAAGTCCTCTCGCCTCCTCCGCACAATCAAACAGCCCTATGAGGCATTAATTGCACTCTAGAGTTGAAATATCTGAGTGGTTGGTCAGGTCAGTTGCCTGAGGTCACGCCCTGGTACGCAGTGGGCTCAGGGTGCTGCCTGGGAACCTGTGACCACACCCACGCCATGCCCCCGACTGCCCCTGATTAATATTATTCCCCCTCCTAGACCAGAGCAGTCAGTGGTCTGCAAAAATGAGGTAAAACTCTCCTTTAAATCACCTTTCTTTGAATGTCCTCCTTGCCAACTGGGCTGGCAGAGTAGCAATTGGGAAGACATTACGGTGCTATTGATTTTCCTCTCCCACATAAATACTGAAGTACAACTTGGAGTTGTCGGGGTAGAAGAAGGAGGTTCCTTCTGATTAAGAGGCCCTTGTTCAGGCCAATCCTCCCTTTGCTATTGGGAGCCTAGGACAACCCTCATGTGATGCCTCCAACTCAATTGTGTGTTACCCAAGTCAGCAGGAGAGACAAGCAGCAGGAGCCCTGGAACCAGATAAAATCCTCAGGCCAGGTTGGGTTAGTTTAGAGTAAGGTGACCAGATTTTAACATTGGTAAAGCGGGACACCATTGACCGGGGGGGGGGGGTTTGATTAAAAATTTGGTCTATCTCCCGCCGTTCCCTAGCTTGTCGTGCATTCCTTCCAAAAATCGGGACTTTTTTAAAACACCGCGGGACGCGAGACAAATGGTTAAAAATCGGGACTGTCCCACCAAAAGCAGGACGTCTGGTCACCTTAGTTTAGAGGCGTGGGCAGTGGACCAGATGAGGCCCTTTGCTACGTGAACCTGCGGAGAAGCCTTGCCCTGCCTGGGAACCACCACACCTGGAGCCCCATACAGAATTTGTGGGGCCCAGTGCAAAATTGAAACACGGGCCCCTTGTTTCAATATTATTAAGAATGTCGGGGAAGCTGGGATGGCTCATCGGGTTAAGCACTTGCTTTGCAGCCCTGGGGCCTGAGGATCGAATCCCGGCCCCAACTCAGGCAGACCCATATGCTGAACTGGGGTGTGCCCCCAGTTTGGTTCTTGCCAGGGCCTATGCGGGGGGCTCCTGGCCCAGTTCCTGCCCTGTGCAGCCCCACACCCACCTGTGAAGTGAAACTATATGGAAAACTAATGCTGTCAACTATGGAGACTGCTCTGGGCCCTTCCCCTTCTCTCTGTCTCTCTCTGTCTGTCTCTCTGTCAAAAAACAATAAAAATAAATCTTAAAAAAAAGAATGTCAACCAATGTCACCCCAATAAACGTAACAATAAAAAAAAGAAAAAGTGGGGAAGCCGGGATGGCTCAGTGGGTTAAGCGCTCACTTTGCAGCCCCGGGGACCGAGGATCGAATCCCGGCCCTGGCCCGTGTGGGCCCATATGCTGAACTGGGAAGTGCCCCCAGTTCAGTTCTCACCGGGGTGAAGACCCCGACCGAGTTCCTGCCCTGTGCAGCCCCGCCCACCTGTGGAATGAAACTATGTGGAAAAACCGATGATGTGCAACTATGGAGATTGTTCTGGGCCCTCTCCCTTCTCTCTGTTTCTGTATCTCTCTCTCTCTCTCTGTCAAAAACAATAAAAAATAAATAAATTAAATAAATAAATAAATAAGTAAGTAAATAAATAAATAAAAAGAAAAAAAAAGAAAAAGAAAACCGTAAAGGAAGAAAGGAGAAAAGAATTTCAAGATGGTAACACCGGGCTATTAAAGGAAGCGCAGGGCCCTGCCCACCCATGCCCACCTTCCTCCTCGACTCCCTCAAAAAATGGATTTGCCTCTGACAAGGACTGTGATTTGCCAGATCCCAAGCTGGCTCAGCCCAGGGGATGTTGCCCTAGAAATAGAATGAGGTCAAGAAAAAAGACAAGAGACCTGGGAGACGGACAACCCAAAGACAGACAGGACCTCAGGAGGACACTTTCAAAATCCTTGCAGCTTTAAACTGCTTCCTTAGCAGTTTTTTCTGTCTGTCTTGAGCAGGAAGGGGGGAGGGCCAAGGGTTCTTTCTGAGTCTTGTTTCTTAACAAACAGCTTACAATTAACATCCCAAAAGGCAGCTTCAGGGGGTGCAAAATTTTGGCTCCTTTCAGCTGTTACTTCCTACAAAACATAGCACACAAAAAATGATCACTGTCAAAACACAAATAAAAACTCTGACAATCCCATAGTCCCATGGGCTGGGAAGGTAGCAAAGTAATGGGGACTCTCGTGTGTGGCGAGGGGAGATGCAACACGGCTCAGCCACTTGAGAAAAACGTTTGGCAGTTTCTTATCAAGTTTAACATGCACGGATAGAGTATTTTATGTACCTGTATTAGTCAGCTCAGGTTGCTATAACAAAATGCCGGACTGTGGAGCTTAAACCGTCGGCATGTATTTGCTCACAGGTCTGGAGGCTGGAAGACTGAACAAGGTGCTGGCAAATTCGGTCCCTGCTGCAAACTCTCTGGTGGGTTTGCAGATGTCATGCAAACGACATCTTCCCCTTCCCCAGGCCTTTCCTGTGTGCTCACAGAGACAGAGACAGAGCTCTGGTGTAACCCCTTCTCTTCTTATAAGGACACCAGTTCAATGAGACCAGGGCCCCATCCTTAGGACCTCATTTAACCTTAATTACCTCCATAAAAGCCCTAGATCCAAAGGCCCCAAGGCAGTCACGTGGGGGATTGGGGCTTCAACATATGAATTCCAGGTGTGAGGCAGACACTTGCAGTCCGGAACGTTACCAAGGGAAATAAAAACCTATGTTCACACAAAATCCTGTCCATGAACGTTTAGAGCAGCCCAATTATTAATCAAAACCAAGAAATAATCCACATGTGAGTGGATAAACTGTGGTAGCGTCTTCATACAATAGAGCAAAAAAGAATAAACTACTGATACATGTAACAGGTTCAATGAATTTCAAAAATACTAGGTGGGGGCGGGGGGGGGGAGCCAGGATGGCTCAGTGGGTTGAGCGCTCGCTTTGCAGCCCCTAGGTTCAAGGATTGAGTCCCAGCTCCGTCCTGTGCGACCCACATGCTGAACTGTGGTGTGCTTCCCATGTGGGGTGCCCCAGCTCGGTTCCTGCCAGGGCAAGATTCCATGTAGGAGGCCCCCAGCCCAGTGTCTGCCCTGTGCGCCCCTTGCCCACCTGCGTGGAATGAAACTATATTGAAAAAATTAATGATGTGCAACTGTGGAGACTGCTCTAGGCCCTCCCCTTTCTCTCTCTGTCAAAAACAATAAAATAACTCTTAAAAAAAAAAAAAGAGAGATACTATGTGGAGGGATGGAAACCAGTCTCAAACGTTCACTTACTGTTTGATTTCATTTGTATGACACTCTCAAAAAGAGAACACTAGAAGGATGGAGAACAGAACAATGGTGTTGCCAAAAAGTGACAGCTAACAGGGGCTTTTGGTGTGCTGTACCCTAACTGTGGAGGCAGTTACACAAATCTATACACGTGCTAAACTTCATACTTTTCGCTGTACACCAAAAAATTTTAAGTCAAATTTACTGTATAGTAATTTAAGAAACAGTTAAAGAAATTTTTTTTTAAGATCATCCAAACAAAAAAATAATAAAAACTGTTTGCCAGGAGCCTAGGGGCTTATTTGCCATCTGGTCCTAGTGCTCAATCTCATTAAAAGTCCTTCTTCTTCTGCTACCCCCTTGAACAAGCAAGCAAGCAAGCACCCCTGCCCCTAAGTTAGATCAACAGCTACTTACTGAGCCACATGGTACGAGGTTCCTTGTTGGGTGTTGTGCGCTTTGCATAACCTTAGTGAAGTGCAGTGAAGGAGGCTGGAGGGGGAGGCAGACAGGACTCTGTGGGGAGGGCCCCCTTCCAGCTCAACTGCAGGGCAGGAGGTGGCCAGCCCAAGGCACCCAGCAGAAGCACCCCAACCTTTGTTCTCCTCCCTTCCTCTGGTCTCTCCCATGGCTCCCACTGGCCAAACCCAACTTGAAACCAGTGGCATGGGATGCTGCTGGATGGCTCAGCGGATTAAGCATTTGCTTTGTGGCCACCGGGTTTGGGGATCAATGTGCTGAACTGGGACGTGCCTCCCATGCGGGAGGCCCCCAGTTCAGTTCCAGCCCTGAGTGGCCCCTGCCCACCTGTGTGGATTAAACCATGTGAAAAACTGATGACGCACAACTATGGAGACTGCTCTGGGCCCTCCCCATTCTCTCTGTCTCTATTTCTCTCTCTCTGTCAAACCATATATATATATATATATATATATATATACATATATATATATATATATATGTATATGTATGTATATAAAGAAACCAGTGGCATGGGATGCTTTGGTCCCGCCCATTTCCATCAGCCTCTCAGGATGCAGAGTAGGTTGAAGAACGAGAGTGGATGTGGGGAAGCAAACGAGACTAGCACAGCCCACGTGGATGCCTCTCCCAAGTGGCATAGAATCTGTTTGGGGAAACAACATCTTTGCAGGGAGTTTAAGCTACGAGACAGAATGTGGTCAGTGCTTGACTATGAGAAACCGGTCACACTGGGAAGAGGGGGCCAAGGGAAGCGGGGCTGGACCTAGAAGGCTGAGCAGAACATTATTAGCTGGGAGAGGAAGGAAGGACATCATGGCCCGAATGAAGAAACGCAAATCCCTTTCTAGGAGTTCAGTTTCATTCATCATTCATTTGCTGCAAGTTCAGCTAATGGCTGTGGTTTGGAAGCACTGGCGTCAGCATGACAGGAACCTGGGATTAGTACATGGCTCCCTCTTATCCTCGTACGTTCCAAGCCCCTTAGTAGATGCTTGAAACCGTGGATATCACCAAGCCCTATACATACGTTTATTTATTTATTTACTATGTTTTTTCCCATGCATACATACCTATGATAAAGAAACAGTACCTAATAATAAAATAGAACAATTTTACAATATGCTGTAATAAAAGTTATGTGAGGGAAAGCCGGGACGGCTCAGCGGGTTGAGCGCTCGCTTTGAGGCCCCGAGGACCGAGGATCGAATCCCGGCTCCGGCCCAGGCGGACCCACATGCTGAACTGGGGAGTTCCCACGGTTCGGTTCTCTAGCTGTCTCTGTTTCTCTCTCTCTCTCTCTATCTGTCAAAAGTAAAATAAAAATAAATATGCACTGAAGATAAAATAATTACTCTCTATAAATATAAAAAGATATAAAAGTTATGTGACTGTGGTCTCTCCTCTCTCTCATAATCCAGATGGCTACTAAGTAACCAACAGGCAGGGAGAATATACACCGTGGATACTTTGGACAAAGGGATGATTCTTGTCCTGAGCAGATGTTGCAAGATTTCATCTTGCTCCTCCAAATGACATGCAATCCAAAACTTCTAAATCATTTATTTCTACCATTTTCTACTTAATATTTTTGGACCACAGTGGACTGAAACCATAGAAGGCAAAACTAATAAGGGGGGACAAGTGTGATTACTGTGACGATTAAACTGAATAGTCAATCTAGACTGCTTAGTGCCTCACACATTGCAAGTAACAATAATAAAAATTGATACTCTGGCCAGTTAAACACTGTGCTCCCTCTCAAGGAGGTCACCTGTGGAGAGAACAGACCTGTTAATTACTGTACTTTCCAAAACCCTGTGATTAGTGGGATGAGGAAAACGCTTGGGAACTCATCTTAGATTTCAGAAGTGAGTTTGGGGGTTTACCGGTGACTGATTGAGGACGAGCAAAACACACAAGGCAGGAAAATTTTTGCTGAGCAACTCAGAAACAATGGGACACAGGGGGTGTCTAGCTAACAGGCTTCTGCCTGTAGCCTTCCTCTTCACCACACTTCATTCAAATTAGGCTGAGAACAGTCTAAGATTTCCTTCCTGAAGCAGGTTTTTCTCTGTCTTGAGCAGGAAGCGGGGAGGGCCAAAGGTTCCTTTTCAGTCTTGTTTCTTACTAAATAGCTTACATCAACATCCCAAAAGGCAGCTTCAGGAGGGCAAAATTTTGGTTCCCTTTAGTGCCAAAGAGAAGACATTCCCTTAACAGAAGACATTCCCTACATAACTTTGCAAAATGTGTATCCTATCCTCAGGCCACCCTGCCTTTGGAGCACTATAATTTCATTTAAACATATATATCCTGGGGGGATGCCGGGATAGCTCAGCGGCTGAGAGCTTGCCTCACAATGGCAAAGTCCGGGGGTCAGTTCCCACCCCCAGCAGCCTCACATCCACCTGTGTGGACTGAAACCATGTCACAAGTAATGATGTACAACTATGGAGACTGCTCTGGGCCCTCCCCCTTCTCTCTCTCTCTCTCTCATCACCTTCTCTTAAAACAAAAAACCACCTCTCCGCAACCAGGGGTGGCGACTGGCATTTAGTGCCAGGAAGACAGAGATGCTAAATGTTGCCCAGTGCCAGGGCAGCCGGGACCACAAAAGTGTACCTGGGGTCCCAGCTCCTAAAGGACCTGATGGTGTCTCCGGACTGCACACTGACTGGGTGTTCAATAAAAGTTGAGCCTGGGGAAGCCGGGATGGCTCAGTGGGTTAAGCGCTCACTTTGCAGCGCTGGGGACCGAGGATCGAATCCCAGCCCCGGCCCGTGCGGACCCATATGCTGAACTGGGAGCTCCCCCAGTTCAGTTCTCTCTCTGTCTCTGTATCTCTCTCTCTCTGTCAAAAATTAATAAAATAAATAAACAAAAAAAAAATAATAAAAGTTGAGCCAGAGACTGGACAGGGTAGGAGGGCAAGGTTGCGGGGGTGGGGGCTGAGAGTGGGGTGGGGGAGGCTGCTGGTCGGGGAAAGGCCTCCCCGACAGAAACCCAGCCCTTTGCACCCTCTGATGCGCCCTAGAAAGGCTGTGCCAAATTGGAGCGTGTGAGCCAAAGGAAAGATCCCACAGCCCAGCCAGGAAAAAGCCAGGACGGGTGATCCCAGGCTGCAGGAGTCAGAGCCTGGCTGCCCCTCCGGGTCCCCTAGAGGCAAGCCCAGCAAGTTCAGGTCCCAGCGCCCTCTAGGGAGTGACGGGGTCCCGCCGAGCCGGGATTTGCGCCCGAGGTTCCCAGCGTGTTGGAAAACCGCCCACGTGGGAAGCGGCGGCTGCATTTCCGCCGGGGACTGGCTGAGCGCTCACCTCCCGGCCCCGCGCCCCGCGCCCCGCGCCGCCGCCCCGCGCCCACGAGGTGGCGTCTGCGCTCTAGCGGGGGCCCCTGTGCGCGCAGGCAGAGGCCACCGCGGAGCCCGGCGACAGGGCGATCCTCGGATTCCGGAGGCCGGAGGGCAGCGCCGGCAGCAGCCCAGGTAGGACTCCCGAGCCCGGGGCGTTTCCTTGCGCGTCTGCGGTTGCGGTGGGCAGCGTGGCGGCCGCCGATCCCTGCGTGCGGGCGACAGAGGTAACCAGAGAAGTCGGGGCGGCCACACGTGTTGGCGACCGGGACCCGGAGACCCGCAGTCTCCAAGCTGGGCCTAGGGGCAGAGCAGAGTCCCTGCAGGTCGCGCGCGCTGACCTCCCCTGGATAGCGTGCCCGAAGCCCAGCACAGCCTGTCCTAAAAGGAGGAAAGAGTGACTGGTGCCAGCTCGACTTCAGTGTTGGAGCCGCGCGCTGATCTGAGCCAAAGCGCCGTGTCTCAAACTTGGCTGCACATTGGAATCGCTTGAGGAGCACTAAAAAAAAAGAGAAAAAAATGCTAATGCCCCAGTTCCACCCTCTAACCTCCCTCCCTCCCCCTCCCCCTCCCCCGAGACTCAAATGTAAGTTGTCTGAGTCTGGGCCTGGCCATCTGGACATTTCAAAGCTTCCCGGAGATTCCAACCAGCCCCCCAAACCCAGGACATTTGTGGCGGACCAGAATGCTGATTCTTCTTTGCTGCTTCTTTAATGGGCCTCTTAAGCAGGAAATATCTCTGCCGCCTTTGAGCTGTCAACCCCCAGATAACAAACCAGCAATCTCTTCCCAATAGGGCTGGTTCAGAAAGGGTGGAAATGGAAAGTACACAGGGAGCAGACAGACACTGGTGTGGGATGTGAGAGATGACTCATGGGGAAGGGGGGCCTTTTCTCCTTACCTTGATCCCACTGAAGTTCAGGGGTGTCCGCTGGAGCTGCCCTCATCATTTGGGTAAATGTTGCTGAGCAGTCAAAAGGAGAGCCCTTGTTATTAGTAAAAAAGACCCCTTATGTTTATGTAACAGCAAAGTGGTGACCAGCTTGGGCTTGGAATCCCCAGAGCCAGCCAGCCCTTCCTTATGTGTGACTCTTGAGAACTCACCAAGCCACCCCTAGCCTCAGTTTTCTCTCCTGCAAAATGGGTGTGATAAGCATAAACCGCTTAGAGTTGCCGTAGGAGTTATTAAGCAAAAGCACAGGTAAAAGGTAATGTTTACTAAGGGTGTACCTGTGCCAGGTACCGTGCTGAATGCTTTCAGTGCATCACCATGTTGGCTCCTTACCATACCCCACACAGTGCATCTATGGTCACCTCACTGGACAGCTGAGGGAGCTGGGGGTCAGAGAGACCAAGGGACTTGCTCAGGGTTGTATAATAATAAGAGGCCGATCCGGAGCCATGTACAACAGTACAATAATCTGCTGCCCCTCTTGTTGATTGAGGGCACACAGAGGGCACTCAGCACAGGGCAGCCTCGTGCATGGTGCATGCTCCATACACACTAACTGTCATTGCTGCCGATGAAGCATGTTCCCTGAATTGACTCAGGTGTCCACGCAAAATGTGTTGATCATTGAGAGCCTACTGAGTGCCAGGCCATTTGCCAGATGCTAGAGATCACATGGTCAGAGTGAACCAGCCCTCGGGGAGGAAGTATAGTGGATCCCCATTATCCACCGATTCCGTATTTACGAATTCTCTGACTTGCTAGAATGCGTTTGTAACCCCCAAACCAGTATCGGCAACACTTTCACAGTCATTCATGGACGTGGGCAGAGTGGCAAAAAAGTGTGTCACCC
The DNA here is from genome assembly GCA_004027555.1 of Craseonycteris thonglongyai. Classification (NCBI taxonomy): domain Eukaryota; kingdom Metazoa; phylum Chordata; class Mammalia; order Chiroptera; family Craseonycteridae; genus Craseonycteris; species Craseonycteris thonglongyai. Next base: position 8,544 of record PVKE010029244.1, on the reverse strand, counting down.
GACCGACACGCACGTTCCCAGCAGAGGTCAAAGCAGGGAGATGCTCGCAGCCTTCTGTTTCAGCTCTCATACCGCACATCCGTGTCCTTGGGGTATGTGTGATGCCTGGTTTTTGCATTTTTGTACTCTTTGGTGACTGAGCTGTTTAAAATGGCCCACGGGCATAGTGCTGTCTAGTGTTCCCAGCGTGAGAAGGCTGTGTGGTGTGTCTTCTAGAGAAATATGTGTTCGGTAAGTTCTGTTTGGGCATGAATTGTAGTTATGTGAGCCATGAGTTCAATGTGAATGGATCAACAATATATATTAAATAAGATGTCCTTAAACAGAAACACACACACACAAAGGATAGGGGTTGATCTGTTGATGAAAATGTTGTGGCCGGTGGCATGCGGAAACTGAACCCCATGTTTTCTTTAAGAGCAGTGATTCATTATTTGTCGATTCCGTGTTTACGTCTACCTTAGAGAACATCATTGCCACAAATACTGAGAAGCGCCTGGCCTCAGACATTACTGCACATACAATGAATTAATCAAGGACAAAGATGGAGAGGCTTACAGAAAGGGCCTGCCTTGGATTTGGGGGTCAGACAGGCCAAGGAGAAGCCAGGCAGGGGTGGGATGAAGAAAATGTGTTTCAGGAATTTTAAAAAAGCATGTGCAAAGGCCCGGAGGTAGCCAAGAGGTTGGCAAGGTTGGGGAACTCCAGGAAAGCCATTGTGTCAGGATTCTGGTGGGTGCAGAGGTGCAATAATACAATAATACGCTGAAGAGAGAGGCTGAGGTCAGGTGGCATTGTATTTTGTGGTCAGCCTTCATTTTACCCGATTTAGCACAGTCATCCTGGCTGGCTGGGAAAAGCCTTTTTTTTTGTTTTTTGACAAATGATGGAATTGAGGCTCCGTGCACTTAAATGACTTGTCCATAGTTACACTGCTGGTAAGCAGCAACCTTACCCCACATCTTAATTTGATGCTGAATGGACATTTGAGTGTTGATCAGAGATCTCAGGACACAGTCCTGGGCTGGAGGTTTGGTTTGGTTTGGGGAGGAATGAGTAACTAAGTGGCTACAGATGTCATCGAGCGTAGATGACACCACCCAGACTATGGGCAAAGTATGGGGGAGAAAAGCTATCATGCCTTTTTGAAGATAAAGATGTTTCTGGTATAAAAACATTAGTGGGGATGCTGGGAAAGCCCAACAGGTTGAGCGCTTGCCTTGTAATCATAAGGTCCGGGGGTCAAATCCTGGCCCTGGCCTTGCAAATCCACATGCTGAACTGTGGCACAACTGGTAACTGCCAGGAAGGCCGTGAAGGTTCCCACCTCCCTTAAGGGAGGCTCCCTATGCAGGTCTGCCCCGCGTGCCCCACACCCACCTGTGTGGAATGAAACCATGCCACAACTAATGATGTACAACTATGGAGACTGCTCTGGGCCCTCCCCTCTTCTCTCTCTCTCTCTCGCTCTGTCACCTTCTCTCAAAAATAATAAAATAAAAAATATTAAAAAATAAAATAAACATGAATTCCTCAGTGAAAGAGACCTAGAGACCTGCAGGGGGCACAGGAGCAGTGAGGGTGACCAAAATACAGAAAAAGGAACTGTGAAGGTCTGATGCAAACCACCTCCCAATACTAAGAATAGCTCTGGGCTTCCCCACCATTAGGACATACCGGTCTCCATCTGCCTCTTGTCCCTGCAGCGTAGTAATCTTGAACAGGGGTCAGCAGACATTTCTCTGTAAGGGGCCAGAGTCATTATTTTGAGCTCAGTGGACCATCTAATTTCAGCTGCAAATACTGAGCGCTGCCATTGTAGGGTGAAAGCGGCCATAGACGCGTGGAAACAAGTGCGTGTAGCTGTGTTCCAATAAAACTTTATTTACGAACACTGAAATTTGGATTTTATAAAATGTTTCTGGGTCATAAAATGTTACCGTCCTTTCCATTTTATTCAACCATTTGAAACATATAGAATCCATTCTTAGCTCACAGAAAACCAGGCATTGAGCTGGGTGTGTGAAGTTTGCTGATTTGATCAAGTCATGGGATCCAAGGGTCAGAAGGATGCCAGCTGTCCCTGCAGTTGAATCCTTACCTGAGCCACGAGTCTCATTGAGCATTCTCAGCCGTTTGTGCTGCGTGCTCCAAGAAAATGGAATTTGTTCACCGGGCAGCTCATCAATCCTCAGAAGTTTAAACTGTACCACAGTTGGGGTTTCCCCAAAAGCAGATCATGAGACAAGGATTGGGGTGCCAGGAATTTACATATTTGGGAGGCGATCCTAGAAAGCTCAGTAACAGTAAAGTAAACCTGAGAGAGAGGAAAGCCAATGAAGGATGTGTCGAGGAGTCAGTTACCACGGGGACATCTGGGCTCAGTGCCACTGTGAGGACCTTTGGAGAGATTGTGTGTCCCCAAGAAGGGGTGAGGAAGCTGGGGCACTTCCCCACCTCCCATCCCTCAGTGATGGAGAGTTGCTACGCTCACCCACTCAGTACTCACTCACTCACTCACTGTTCTGACCTGTGCCGCACACAGCCTGCAGTACACATCCGAAGCCAGAAAATGCCTTCAGGCAAAAAGACGTGCAAGGCAGGCAACAGGCAGGGCATCTGGGCACTGCCCGTTACCTGCGGGGGGGCTGAAGGCTGTGGGTGGGCTATGAAGCCTTTGACTGCTTTTTGAAGCGTGCTGCTCACCCCAGTGGGGGCTTTGCGAGGTGATTTGGTGTGGCACAGAGTCATGGCGTTAAAGCGCTTGAAGTCTCAGGCAGGGTACGATTCCCTTTTGAAAGGGTCTCTTTGATCCTCCGCTGCCTCCTTCTGCAGCCTCTGCTGCTCTCTGCCCACAGCGGGGGCTCCGGCCACACTGGCCTTTCACTTCCTTGAACTTGCCAGACCTTCCCTTCTGACTGCAGTCAACAAAAGAAGCCTCAGTGAAGTTCGTACTAGACTGTTCTTGTAACACTTGCTTGTCTTCCTTTTTATGGGAAAAATAGCAGTCCTTAAATTGAGGGCGTGGAACAGGCAAACGGTGGCTAAAATGTAATAACATTGCTTTGGTTTTCTGCTCATTTTCAGTTTCTACCTATCCATAGCAAATGTTACTATCCTTACTCTTACAATAGCAAGACAAGGTTCTCTTTATAATAAATATATATGAACAAGGTGCCTACTTAAGGAGAATATCAACAGCAAAGGTGGTATGAGAAGATAAAAAATAATAGTCACCACCCTTATTGAGCACTTATTATATGCTGGGTGCTGTTCAAAGCACTTTACGTGTTTAATTTAATTACTCCTCACTACAACCACATGGGTTAAGTATGGTGTGAGGTAGGTACTATTATTAGCTGAGAAAAGAAGTATAAAGAAGTTTGTAACTTGCCTAAACATATATAGCTAGTTATTGACAGAACTGGAAAATGAACGCAGGTGGCTCTGAATCTCAAGGTTACACTGTTTCTCATAAATTTGAAAAAAGAAAATAAAAGTGAAGATGATATGTGAATAACTGATAGAGGACAAGTGTCTTAAAAGGTTTCTCCTTTTACCTGGTCATATCTGTATCTACTGGCCCTTGGTAGTCAGGCGTTCTTCTGGAACCCCAGAGAACAAACCTGGCCCCTTCTCACCACTCCAGTCCTTTAGATATTGGATGATGGTAACTGGTTGGCCCCCTGGATCCGCCTTGCTGGAGATTAAACACTGCTCGTTCCGTCTGCTTGTTCTCGGCCATGTATTCTTTAAAAGATTTATTTTTATTGTTTTTGACGGGGAGGGAGAGACAGAGAGACAGAGAGAAGGGGGAGGGCCCAGAACAGTCTCCATAGTTGCACATCATTGGTATTTCAACATAGTTTCAGTCCACATGAAGGCGCGGGGCTGTGCAGGGCAGGAACTGAGCCGGGGTCTCACCCCGGCGAGAACCGAACTGGGGGAGCTCCCAGTTCAGCATATGGGTCCACACAGGCCGGGACCGGGATTCGATCCCCCGTCCCCATTCGGCCATGTATTCTTAACACCTTGCCCAAGCGCAGGGCCCCTTTCTGCCTTATTTTTTTTCTATTCAACAGAACTTCGAAAGTTATTTTTGTTGCTCTGGCACTTTTTTTTTTGCAGGCCTCCCACAACTCATTCTGGGCTCAGGGTAAATGGCTGTGGTTGGAGTGATTGACGGGCAAAGAGCAGCAAGGTGGTGATGTCCAAAGGGAGGCTGGCCGGGCATCCCATGGGGCAGGGGGCAGGCAGTGCTCATTCTTGGCAGGCAGGAGACGAGCTCTTGTAATGCACGTGTTGCTAATTAGGCTGAAACGGACAGACTAACCAAATTCACAGGAGCCTGGTGAGGAAGCCAGACCACAAATACATTAAATCACACAGGGACAAGCCCTGGGAAGCAGCCTGGAAACTTTGTCAGCTTGTCAGCACATTCTTTCCCCTGCAGGAAAGTCCACATGGAAAGCCAGATTCTCCTTAGAAGGTTGGTATTTGCAGAATCAAAACAAGGTGAGCAAGATGAATGGTTCTAATCGCCAGGATAGCTTAGGATGTTTGTATCCTCTGAGGCCGGGGTCTCCAACGCCCTGTTCAGTAGTGGTTCATGGGGCCTGTTAGGAACTGGGCCTCACAGCAGGAGATGAGCAGGCCAGCTAGCAAAGCTTCATCTGTATTTGCAGCCCCTCCCCATTGCTTGCATTACCACCTGAGCCCCACCTGTTAGATCAGCAGCAGCATTAAATTCTCAGAGGAATGCAAATCCTATTGTGAACTGCGCATGCGAGGGGTCTAGGCTGCATGTTCCCTAAGAGAATCTAATGCCTGATGATCTGAGGTGGAGCTGAGGCCGTGATGATAACACTGGGGAGCGGCTGCAAATACAGATGAACATCAGCAGAGAGGTGTGACTGCACAGAGACCATCATCCATTGCTTGCAAACTCCTATCAAAACCCAAGCACAGGGCTCCCACTGATTTTGCATTATGGTGAGTTGTATAATTATTTCATTACATATTACAATGTAATAATAGAAATAAAGTACACAATAAATGTAATGCACTTGAATTATCCCCAAACCATTCGTCCTCCCCTGATCCGTGGAAAACCAGTCCTTGGTGCCAAAAAGGTTGGGGATTGTTGCTCTGAGAGATCCAAGGGTCCAGGATAGCAGCATTACAGGTCTAACTCCCCATCCCTGTGCTCATGGTAGACATGACTACTCAATTACTGCACCTTTGTCTTCCTGCAGCTCCCTGGGCCAACCTTGAGATTCCTATCAAGAGAATATTCCAGGAAGCTCTGGCAGGCCCTCTGAGCTGCCTGTAATGCTCACGGTTCCAGAACTGTCACTGCTCAGGACAGTGTGGGAGACAAGATGGACTCTCAAAGATTTGCTCTTTTGCACTACTCTTGAGTTCCTCACACATCCCTGTTTCTCTCTGCCTCATATTCCTTCAGCTTATGTTAAGACAGTTGACCTTTTTCTTTTCACTGTCAAGATTTGAGTTGATTTCCAGGCCTGGCTCTTCCTGCTTTGTCCTTAAGAACTTCGGCAGATCCATAGTCACAGACGTGGTGTGTACATTCCACCGACACCCTCTTCCCACAAATTGGGGGTGACTGGCTGTGTACCTCCCAGTCACAACTTCTTGCAGCCAAGAAGCAGTGTGTTGGGTTTTCTTCCATTCTAGAATTGGCAGCATCACAATTTTAAACTGACTACGGTTAGCACGCGGCTTGTGCTTAGAGTCTGGGGTGCTAGGGCTGCCAGAGAACAGTGGGGCCGCAGAGGAAGCTCAAGACACAAAACCAGCAAAGCCCTGCATTTGCTGTCACGTGCATCGGCTGTGCTTCACCGAAGAGCTAGGAGTCTTGCTATTTTGAAGCAAGCAGAGCTTTGGCTAGCCTATCAAATGCACATTTGGTAGCTGGCCTTCTCTCCCCACCCATATAAAGAAGCTTGATTTCCCCAAAAGGAAGATCAAATGCAGGGAGAGACTCTATGGCACCTGGGGCCATGGCGGGAGCCTCTGTTGAGCTCCTGGAGAGGAAAAGGGAGCCCTGGTCTCAGGGGCTGTGCAGGCTGACGGGGGAGATCCTGTTCTCACACTAGGAAGGCTGGCAGCCTGAGAGGTCGTCTCTTCCGCAGGGAGTCTGATGGAGGAGAGGCACACAGGGAACTTGGTGCGAACTGGTTCCCTCTCCACAGAGGCCGCCTCTCTTCCACCCGGCTACTGGCAGGACGGAGTGGGACCAGCCTCATTCACAACTCTGTTACACCTGTGCAAGTACATGCCAGAGGGGTGGGCAAGGGTTCAGCGGCTTGACCCAGGAACTTGTTTTCAATAGACTTTTTTCCGGGAGGGGACAGTTGAGATTTACAGAAAACATCAGACAGTAGTACAAAGGGTTCACATACCCCTCATCTCCAGTTTTTTACTATTACAGTAGACTCTCACTTACCCAGCACCCATGGGGATTAGTAGATGCTGGATAAATATAAGTATGTAAGTAGACTCTTCATTAACCAGAACTCAAACCGCTGGCCATTTTGCCGGTTGCTTGAGAGGGCCCGTTGCTTGAGTTCCAGTTAACAGAGAATTGCTGTATTAACATTGATCAAACAATATTGCTACATCATTAGTAACTAAAGTCCGTCGTTTATTCAGATGTCCTTAGTCTTGACCTCCTGTCCTTTTTCTGTTCCAGGATCCCACCCAGGTTGGCTCATTACGTTTAATTGTCCTGTGTTGTTAGACTCCTGTTGGCTGTGACATTATATCAGAATTGTCCTGTTTTTGATGACCTTGATAGTTTTGAGGAGTACTGGTGGGGCATATTATAGAATGCCCTACTATTGGAGTCTGATACTTTTCTCATGAGTGGACTGGGGTTCTGGGTTTTGGAGAGGAAGATTAACAGGCCACATCATAACAACATGACTTACCACTGTGGATACTGACCTTCATCCCCTGACTGAGGGTGCTCCACTGGAAAGTTACTCTCTTTCCCTGTTTCATACTCTTTGACGGAAGTCACTGTGCAACCCCCGCATAAGGGAGTGGGGAGTTCTGTTGCCCCTCTTTCAGGGTAGAGTGCTTGCATAGTTTATTTGCAATTCTTCGGCATGGGAGATTTGGCTCTTTTCTTTCTTGCATATATGCATTTTTCTTTACTCTGGGTTAGGATCTAATACTGCTTTACTATTTTTTTGCTCAGGCTATTCTAGCTTTGACCACTAGGAATGGAATTTGTGCCTTTAAACTAGCTCCTGAAGCACTTGTGAATAGGTCTTAGTGTTTGAGACCCATGGAGGCCTGGGTTCCTATCCCAGCTCCACCAGCTAGTGGCCACGGTGTGTTCTTGCCCACTTGGGCCTCAGTTTTCTCAACTGGAAATGGAGCTAGGATAGCTACCTGCCTCTTAGGGTTATTGAATAGGATGCACATAGTAAGTCCTCTGTAAATAGAAGCTGTTATTATTGTTAGTTTGGCCTTCAAGTTTCTTCTGGATCTGGCTCCAGAAAGTTATGAATCAAGGCCAAGTTTGCCTTTACCATACTCACCTTCCAAGAAGACAGGCTTGCATGGCAGATGTTCCTGCCTGTGTCACCTTCCTGGTCTCCTCTCCTGCTGACTCAACATTCTTCCAACCTCTGCCTCTCAGCCAAACAGCCAACCCACCTAAAGTGCCCTCCTCCAGTTTACATCTCTGCACATCCTCATTCCTTCAACCCCCCCGCCCCCGCATACACACCACTTCTTCTGTGACACCACCTGATAGCCAAGTACAAAGTCCCCTGTCCTCTGAGCTGCCAGAGAACCTGCTGTGCCCACTCTTGCCTTGCAGCCCTTGTCACTCTAGACCCAGCATCAAAGCCAAGTGCATGGTCGTCCCTCAACAGTCCTTGTCTGCATCCATCTTTCCTTCCCGCCTGCACGCGCCCAGCTCCCCACACCAGACTGGTCTTGTTTGCACCTGTGGTTAAGTTTTGACAAGACAGAGGAAGTAGGGGAAAGGCTGTATCCTGGGTGCTGACTGGGCCTAACTGGAGAGCCTGTGAGAGCAGAGTATCTCCGAGGTCAATAGGCTGCCCTGCGTCACTTCCATGTATGTTTATTTATGATAAAACATACATGACACAAAATGTCATGTTTAATGGCAGTAAGTACATAGACATTGTTGGACAACCACCCATCACCACCATCTAGCTCTAGAATTTTTTCATCCTCCTAAACTGAAACTATGCTCATTAAACAGTGGGCTTCATTGTTTAATATTAATTTCCTCCTCATTCCCTCCTTCCTTCAGCTTCTGACAACCACCATTCTACTTTCTGTCTCTATAATGTTTACTTCTTTTAATTTTTTAAATTTTTTTATTTATCTTTTATTGTTTTTGACAGAGAGAGAGAGACAGAGAGAGAACTGAACTCTGGGAACTCCCCAATTCAGCACATGGGTCCGCACGGGCTGGGGCCGGGATTCGATCCTCGGTCCCCGGCGCTGCAAAGTGAGCGCTTAACCCACTGAGCCATC
>PVKE010029243.1:0-14246 GCA_004027555.1 Craseonycteris thonglongyai | reverse complement strand
GAAAAAAGATTAAACCCTGCATCAAGATGATAAATGTAAAGGACCTCTGTTTATGTAACAAAGTAATATATGAACAATATGATGTCCATCATATAAACTACTCCTTTCAGAAGAAAAGAAAGAGAATAGAAGAGAACAGCATGCAAAATATAGGCAACCCTTAACTTACCAAGGCTCAACTTTTGATTACTACATTCCTCATTTTAGGGCCTTTCTTATGGTAAATTTGACCTCTACCATGGTGACCAAATTTGTAAATATTTTACATTTATATCCAATTCATATACCAAATTTCCTCTACCTCTGCTCAACTCTGACTCTCCTAGTGTCCAAGGGCCACTTCATTAAAAACATTACTCTGAACCAATATTTATTCCTTACTTCTCAGAAAGCCTAACATAATACAGTAGATTCTCCATTAACTGGAACTCCAACAACCAGCAAAATCTCAGGCAACCAGCATCTACCAAACCCTCTGGATGCTGGTTAACTGAGAGTCTACTGTACAGGGAATGTAGATGTTGCTGCTCTTATATTAAAAAATGCAAATGAAAGTAACTCAACTTTGTGGAACTTTGATTCTAGGCCAAAACCAAAACGAAAATTAAATAAAAGTTAATGCTAAAGTTAAGCCCTGTTTTTTTAAGTTTTAAAACTTAAAACTCACCTGCAGAACCACTCTAATGCCTCCCGCTACCAAACAGCTTCAGCTACACTGAGACTGTGAAGCCCCCCAAATCCTTTCAGAAATGGGGCAGGAGTCCAAGATGACACAAGGCAGAGAAGGAAAGCCCAAGATAAGAGACCATCAGGGAGGAAAAAGAGCTGGTCAACAGTACTACAAAAATGTCAGAGGATGAGATCCGAGTTATTTTCAGTAACCGATGAAGAAAATCCCAAACAATATCCAAGTTAAAAGGGGCTAAAAGGAGTGATGATTCTAAGTAGCTTTCAAAAAGAAAGTCTTAGAATAAATCTTCTTTTAAATAAGCATTTTCTATCCATGTTCTCCCAAAATACATTAGCAGTGTATATTAAATGGTTAGCCCTCCACTGTTACTAGTTAAGTAAATGAGAAGGCCAATGACAATAAAAAATGCATTCTAAACACAAGTGATTTCTTCACTAAAATAAGAAAGCCTAAATTCAAATACATTTTTTGGTTCAACTTGAAATGTAAATACATTCAAAGCTTCACAGAAGCTTCCAATAATCATGTCATTAACTCACCTGAAGAGGCATATACTTTCTTACTGTCTGAAGAGAACGTGGATGCTGCAATCCTTCCATTGATCTTCATGCTACTGATCAATTCTTTAGTCTAAAATAATAGTAAATGTTACTTATTGTTAGGAGATACAGAAGAATCACACTATGAAGAATAAAAACAATCCAGTTCTCCATTCTGCAGTACCAACTCAATTTTGTTTTTCCCTTCAGTTCTCCCACAACTGCCCAACTTCTCCCCAAGTCCCACTGTTCTCCTCTACTCCTCTACTTAAGATGCAGATTTAAGGATGTCATGAACTATGGTCCAAGACTATACCTACACTAATATCTTATCTTAGAAGAATAAGCAACAGCTAATAATGTTTCACCTTCGTTGACAGCAAATGAAAATACCCAGCAATGCCATTTATGAGCAAGAAAGATCCATCTCGGGAGACTTCAAAGCTCCTCACGATCTTCTCTTTCAAACCTAAAAAAGGAAGAACAATTAAATAAGGACTAATATGGTTCTCAATAAAGCTATCTTCCACTGACAATTTCAGAGTTTTTGACCTTTTAAAATACCTAAGTGCCTCAAATTAAACAAAACCTAACCTCAGACACTGAGTAAATCTGCCTCCACAAATTGAGCATGACCCAAATATAAGGTCATTACAGTGCTAAGCAAACTTGTCTTGGTTAACATGCATCATTTTAATTGCAGGCCAGAGACTCAGCTCTCCAAACCGTAAACCTATCAACTTATTTCCCAAATGTAAGCAGTAATACCCATCTATAATTAACTGAAGAGATTAATATGCTTCTTTGTCACAAAGTTCATTACCAGAAAGAAAATACAATGACATTCCAAAGAGTCAAAAAAACATACTAATATAGAAACTAGCTGCTGGTCACCTCTTAAACATCCCATGATGAATGGAATCAATAGACACATTATTTCCAATGACTGGGATGACTTCTGCTGATGACAAGTCAGTCTCCTTCATGATGACTCTATGCCTGTTAAGTAATTTTCTTAAGAATTTCAAAATTCTCGATAAACTTTATATACTGACTGTAGTATATACAAACAGCTATAAAAATAAGGAAAATATCATTACAGGGACACTAGGTCTGGCAGTGTGAGGCAATAGCTGGAAACTCCTGCAGACCTAATCCTAAAAGTAAAGTACCAGGCAGTGGCAATGTGAGAGAAGACTAAAAACTGTTCACCTTGAAGCATAGCTGGGCACCACACTGCAGCCTTGGAGGAATACAGATTGCACAGGTATCAACACAGCCACAGTGAACAGAGCTCCCTCATACTGTGCAGGATCAGGTAAACACAGACTCAGTGTGGCCGCAACAGAGGCAAAGTGCCAGAGGATCCATTACACAGGGGGCTGGAAGACCTATACTTCTGGCCTGAGTAAGCCTGCTGTTTGGGGGCACTTCAAGAGAGGGGTTGCCTTCAAGAAGGAATTACTAGAATCCCGACAAATAAGGACCGGTAGTTGCTTCAGCAATTAACTGGAAAAATAAGAAATAGAGCTGCACTTTCATCCAGAGCTTACAGTGTATCATACTAGTACTATGTAGCATTTTGCTTTTAACCACAAAAAATAATAATAAATGCTAGTATCAGTATTATAATTGCTCCTCCCCCACACACAAAGATTTTATTGTTTTTGAGAGGTGAGAGAGAGAGAGAGAGAGAGAGAGAGAGAGAGAGAGAGAGAGAGAGAGAGAGAAGCGGGGAGAACCCAGAGCAATCTCCATAGTTGTACATCATTAGTTTGGGGGGGGGGGGTCGTGGTTTGACATAGTTTCATTTCACACAGGTGGATGTGGGGCCTGTGTGGACCTTGGTTGCCATCCTGGTGCTTACCAGTTGCTCTACATTTCAGCACATGGATTTTCAACTGGCCAGAGCCAGGATTCAATCCCTACACCTTGGGTTTGCAAAGCAAGCACTCAACCTGTTGAGTCAACCAGCTGTCAACCAGCATCCCCTATAAGTGCTTTTTACAAATGCTAGACCTTTCAAAATAGGAACCAGATAAAATTTATAATATGATCTAAGCAAAGAAGATATAATGCTTTAAAAATATCAAATATAACACTTCTTATAGATTTGTGAATAAGATTTTTAAGTTAACTGCTGATAATTGGGAAGATAAAAAATGTAGATTATATATAAGCCATTCCCCAAAATGGCAGCAGTTAACATTTACTGAGCATTTACCATGTGGCAGTTCCTAAGTTAGGAGAAGCTCTAAAACATTCTCTCTTAATACTTATGGCCCTCTTTGAGTTACAGAAAAACTGAAGCTCAGAAATTACCTTATCATAATGCCTATAAATGGGTGCCTAACCAACTAATTGGATTCCCAAATGGTCAAACTCTGGAGTTTGAACTAGTAGTCTGGGGTTCTCAATCACTTTTGTGCCATGCACCTTTTGGCAATTTGGTGAAGCAAACCAATGGCTGCTCAAAACATTCATAACTGAAGCAACTGCTAAATTCCAGTTAGAGGTTAGGTAAAATAAAGACATAATATTTTTCCTATCCAACTTCACAAGCCCCTGAATTCTATCCAGAGAATTTTGAGAGTCCACAGACTCCACATTATGAAACCCAGGTTATAAACCCCGGCAAATTACCGTTAACAAATGCACTTATGCATCAATTCTGTAGTCTTCATGTTTCAAATCTGCATACATATAAGGCTTGCATATCCTAACTAGTCAGCAATTTCCCCCCCTTATTCTAATGTCCTTAATTTGAGCTTACAGTTTTATAATAATGAGACACTGAAAATAGTGTTCAATAACATACTACCACAAAAAAAGAAATATATCTCACTTATCATTACTATTATTACCATCATTATTACCAAGCTATACCTACTGAGGAGAGAGGAGAAAGGAAAATACTGAGGCAAAGATAAATACTATGTCTTAGGAGAAGCCAGTGATCGGTACACTCTTCTGCACACCTGCAGGTTCCAGGTAAACATCACCAAACAAACATCAACCCCTGGTTTGCTTTCCCCAAGATGCCAAGAACCAAAAAGCCCATCCCTTTTGATAAGTGGAACAACATGTAAAAATAATAATTATTACATGTTTTCTATTTCAATATAAGAAGATAGTTTAAGGCAAAGGTGTCCAACCTTTTGGCTTCCCTGGGCCACACTGGGAAAAGAATTGTTTTGGGTCACACATAAAATACACTAACACTAATGATAGGTGCTGATGAGTTAAAAACAAAGTCAGAAAAAAAATCTTGTAACGTTTTAAGAAACTTTATGAATTTGCATTGGGCCACATTTAAAGCTATCCTGAGCTGCGTGCAGCCTGTGGGCTGCAAGTTGGACAAGCTTGGTGAAGGCTATTCAACTCCAAGTAAGGTCCATGAAGTATCCCCATCACCTGAGAACTTGTTAGAAATGCAGAATCAGTCCCCACCTCAGACCTGAGAATCAGAACCTGCATTTTAACAAGATCCCCAGGTGATTCATATGCACATCAATGTTTGATAAGCACTAGCTTAAATCAAGATTAAATCAACTAAGGATCTACTTGGAAAGGATCACTAAAGGCATCAGGGAACACAGGAAAGAGAAAATTGGTAACACTGAAAATAAAAATCATATTTCCAAAATTGGCCTTATTCACGTTCAACCACTAGCAGAAAAAAAAGGCTATACAGAGCTACCCCTGTCCTTCACAGCCCCTACATACAGTTTAACAGGGACACTGCCTGTGAACTACAGCATATTCCAACACCTCCCCCAGGATTCATCATGCTAACCCAGTCAACCTCATTATTAGGGCTTTGGTTCCCAAAGGATTCATGAAGGTGTCACTGTACTCTGTGGTAATGGGATAGAAAATACAGGGAAACAGGTAAGGCTAAAGAAACAAATTTATACCTGATAAAAACTGTTTTTCAAGTAGTTCTTTTTTTTATTTTTATTTTTTTGACACACAGAGAGACAGAGAGAATGGGGAGAGCCCAGAGCAGTCTCCACGGTTGTATGTTATCAGTTTTCGATATGGTTTCAGTCCACACAAGTGGGCGGGGTCCACGCAGGGTGGGAACTGGGCTGGGGGCCTCCTGCATGGGAGGCACGTCCCCTCTAGCCAGGGGCCTGAACAGGAGGGTGAGAACCAAACTGGGGGCCTCCTCTATGGGAAACACACCCCAGTTCAGCATATATATGGGTCCACACAGGCCGGGGTCAGGGCCGGGATTTGATCCTTGGTCCCCAGGGCTGCAAAGTGAGCGCTTAACCTACTGAACCATCCCGGCTTTCCCTTATGTAGTTCATTCTTTAAAATACATTGTAACCTCCAAAAACAGTGCTTTATGTCCTTTAAATGTAAACCAAAATTCTATTATAACAAACACTAGAAGAACTAGAAGGGTATCCAAATTTCCTGAAGACCAGAGAGATGAAATAATTTGTCCAACAAACTAACACTTGGGTGTTTTACCTCCCAGACTCATGCTCTTTCAGCTGCATCAATTATTAATTTTACAGCCAAGTACTATTTGCAACTGCTTTTCTGTTCTAAGTAGATATATATTTCTAAGTTACGATTTTCCTGTAAGTGCTCAATACAAAGTCAGTTCACAGTTTTCATTCATATATATTATCTCAACAGCACAGTGACACTTTCCAAACACTAAAACAAATGACACTTTAATAATTCTATAAGGAGGAAAATAAGTGAATACTATTAAATGAACTCAGCTGTGGGGTGGGGTTGTAGAACAGTTGTGTGTTCAACAGAAACCTTACCTCTCACTTGATGCACAGGAATTAATTTTCCAGCCAGCATATCATAGACATAAAGCACCTTGCTGTGGGTACTTGTGGCCAAAACCTCTTCTCCATTAGCACTAAAGCAAGCCTTAAAGATTGGGAACTTTTCCAAATAAATGCTTTGGATTTTAGGATTTGTTTTTCCATCAACCTGTAAGTAAGTACAAAACATTCCTTTTGGTTATTTCCATAGACCCTGTATCCTGGTAGTAAACACTTTTCCACTACAGTCTTCATTTTAAAAATGTGTACCTGAAATAGTGATACAGAGTTATCTAGTCCAGCAACCATCACCACCTGTGCACAAGGATGGAACTGCACAGACGAGATCCGGGCAGTAGTAGGACGTTCAGCATTAGCATGTTGGCAATTCTTCATCTATGGAAAAATAAAGCTGCAATTTTATCAATTAAAACAAGCTAATATTATTTTCTTTAAAGTGTAAGGAAAGACATTATAAAGTGGTTTATATGCAGAAGTGCACTAGCAAGTCATATTACTAAACAATAATCCATTTACCATCTCACAAATGAAAGGATTAAATCATTAAGGTCTTGGGGAAGGAGGGATGGCTCAGTGGGTTAAGCGCTCACTTTGCAGCCCCAGGGTCAGAGGATCAAAGCCCAGTCCCAGCCCTGTCCTGTGTGGACCCATATGCTAAACTGGGGTATGGCCCCAGTTTGGTTCTCACTGGGGCGTGCCTCCCATGTGGGAGGCCCCTAGCCCAGTTTCTGTCCTGCATGGTCCCCCACCCACCTGTGTGGAATGAAACCATCTCAAAAACTAATGACGCACAACTATGGAGACTGCTCTGGGCACTCCCCCTTCTCTCTCTCTCTCTCTCTCTCTCTCTCTCTGTCAAATACAATAAAATAAATCTTAAAAAAAAAAATCGTTAAAGTCTTGGACATTAGGATACAGTTATTTCCTCAAAATATACTTATTTGGGTTAGGAGACTTTGACTTTTACTTTCATCCCCATGGTTCTATAGCTGGCATGAGCTGCTTATGTTCTCCAGGGTACATAGTTGTTAGTTTAAAGCAGGGGAGGGGAAGCTGGGATGGCTCAGTGGGTTGAGCGCTCACTTTGCAGCCCCGGGGACCAGGGATCGAATCCCGGCCCTGGCCCGTGTGGACCCATATGCTGAAGTGGGGAGTGCCCCTGGTTTGGTTCTCACTGGGATGAGACCCCAGCCCAGTTCCTGCCCAGTGCAGCCCTGCTCCCACCTGTGGAATGAATCTATGGGAAAAAAAACCCCAATGACGTACAACTGTGGAGACTGTTCTTGGCCCTCCCCCTTCTCTCTGTCTCTATCTCTGTATCTCTCTCTGTCAAAAACAATAAAATAATAATAATAATAAAAAAAACAAATAATGCAGGGGAGTCCAATCTTTTGGCATCCCTGGGACACATTAGAATTGTCTTGGGCCACACATAAAATACACTAACACAAACAACAGCTAAGCTAAAAAAAAAAAAGATATCAAAAAGGAATCTCATATATTTTAAGAAAATTTACAAATTTGTGTTGGGCAACATTCAAAGCGGTCCTGGGCCACAGGTGGCCCCTGGGTTGCGGGCTAGATAAGCTTGGTTTAAAAGCAATGATGATCTCATGTATCATTCAGACTATTTTCAGTTATTTCTTTGTTTTTATAGGCTTTTCCCTCTGGATGAAAAATTCAATTACATAAAAAAATGTAAGTACAAGTATTAATATAACACGTATGCTTTGTTTATAACCACTGAAGTTAAATGCTTATGGTGACTACATTTTCAGCAGAGGCGAATTTACCCTATGAAAAGCTCAATGAACTGTCTTAGGCTGGAAGCAGACAGAATCACTCTGTCTCCTAATAATTTACCATCATAGGGTTCCCATCACCATCTAAATACACATGTCACCATTTCATAATGGGGAAAATTTCTGTCAGAGAGAACTATTCATTTGACAGATATTTAACTGAAGCCCTGTACTGAGTACACACTTGGTTACCACAGTAAACAAGCTAGACACAATGATGAGTTAGAAAGTAACTAGTGTAGGCCACTTTAGATAAGATGTTCAGGAAAGACCTTTCCAAGTGTCATTTGAGCAGAAAGGTAATGAGTGGCCATTAGCAGTGCTTCATGAATAGACAAGCAGAAGGAAGAGCAAAGGTTCTGAGGCAAGAATGGACTTAGTACATTAAAGAAACAAAAAAGAAGGCCTGTGTGGCTTGAGTAGGAAATATGTAGAAAAAGGTCAGAGATGAAGTTTTAGATGTAGGCAGAAGCCAGATTGTGAAGGGCAGTGTAGACTGATAAGGAATTCAGAAGTTTTCAAAAAGCAATGAAAAGTGACATGACCTGATGTTTTATTTTTAAAAGATCCCTCTGGGTACTACATGAACAGTTCAGGAGGAAGTAAAGTGAATTGGGGAGACTAGTCACAGAGTTACTGCAGTATATACACCAGGTGACAAATGACATAAGTATGAACTAAGCTGGTGCCAACAAAAAGAGAAATACAAAAGGAAAAATCAAACAGGATTTCTAAAAGATTCCTGGAGACATAACTTAAATCTTCTCAATCATTTCTGCGAAAGGATAAAAGAAAAAGAATAAATTAGCCTGAGGATTTACCAAGGCAAAATGACAGCAGACACCAAGGAATGAATCCTATAACTGAGGAGCACAGTGCATTAGAGGTAATTGCGTGGATAGGCCCAACTTCATTGACTCTCACCTTTAAGATTCCTTTAGGAAGAGAAGTTGATGTGGATATGAAATTCCCAGTCCTTTTCAACAAATCATCTTCATCCTCTTCACTTTCATCTAAGTCAAATAAACCCACAAGGCTGATCTTTAGAATCAGTGACATAACCATTACCTATCCCAAACATCTGCAGTTCAAACTTCAACTCCCTGCCTCCCAACCTCAACCACTTGAAGCTGCAATTAGTAAAACATCAAAATAAATTTGAAAGAGTGGAAGAAGATGACACAGAGCTTAATATATATGGTTAAAATCAAAGCCTGACTCTGGAAGGAAAGATGTTCACAGATGGTGACTAAAGAAGGATGAAATGAAGTTGAAATAAAGTCAGCATTTATTTTAAAAAGAACTCTTAGTTGTAGCAGAATAGGCAATAAGGTGGACAGCATATCCAGCTTAACAAGTTACATAAAAAAGAACTAGAAATTTTGGTTGACTGAAAGATCAATGTTAGCAAATTGTGCACTGGCATTTCAAAGAGAGCCAGTAGGGTTGCTTTTCCGCTAGAGAGGAGAGATAATTCTAGTAAAGAAAGCTGAGAAGCTGAGCAGTTTTTAAATACTTCCAGGGCTAAGAGAGTAAAATCTAGCACTAAAAGCCCTCTAAGTTCTTAAAGGGAGTCAGGTACCGGTAAACACCACGCTTTGGAATGGGGACACAAAAGGCTACACACTACACCTTGAATTAAGGGTAAAATCCAAGAATTATGAAAAAATCTCCTAGGAACTGAAACCCAGCTTTGAATCCTCACAATCTCTCACTGGAATAAGAAGATGAGATTGCTAGTGCCCCGTGCCCCACCAGCTATCTAGAAACAAATACAATTGACCCTTGAACAATGCAGGTTTGAACTACACAAGTCAACTGAAAAAACGTTCACATATATGTGGATCCACACAGTTCAAATGTGCATTGTTCAAGGGTAATTTGTATACAATTACAAATTACCTGGAGAAAGATAATGTGCTATGCTTCTAATCAATACTATTGTTCATATACAACGTCCAGCACTCAATGAAATATAACTAGGTCAAGATAACTTGACTAAAAACCTAAGGAAAAACAGACAATCCTTATAAGAGACCTACATAGTGGAGTAAACATAGTATTATATTTACTATGTTCAAGAAAAATGAAAACCATTATTTAAGAATTGAGTCAGATGGGGAAGCCGGGATGGCTCAGTGGGTTAAGCGCTCACTTTGCAGCGCCGGGGACCGAGAATCGAGTCCTGGCCCCGGCCCGTGCGGAACCATATGCTGAACTGGGAGCTCCCCCAGTTCAGTTCTCTCTCTGTCTGTCTCTGTATCTCTCTCTCTCTCTGTCAAAAATAAAAATAAATAAAAATATATTAAAAAAAAAAAAAAAAAGAATTGAGTCAGAGAAATTAAGTTTTAAATCCCACAGCGTTTTATTTTTTAACAGTATATCAAAATTAGATGGAGAAGTAGTGTTCTGAAAAACTAATCAGAAAAAAATATATAGAAAGAAAAAAGATAGAAAATATAGAAAAGAACACAGAATATGCTGGGGGGAAAAACACAGAAAATAACTGGCAGACTAAAATAGAAATATTTGAGAGGTAATAGGTAAGAATTTTCAAAACTTATAAAGGACATCAAGCCAGGATGCCAGGATAGCTCAGCAGTTGCGAGCTTGCCTCAAAATTGCAAGGTCTGGGGAGGCCGGGATGGCTCAGTGGGTTGGGCGCTCGCCGGGGACCGGGAATCGAGTCCCGGCCCCGGCCCGTGCGGAACCGTGTGCTGAACTGGGAGCTCCCTCAGTTCGGTTCTCTCTCTGTCTCTGTATCTCTGTATCTCTCTCTCTCTCTCTCTCTCTCTCTCTCTCTCTCTCTCTCTCTCTCTCTCTGTCAAAAATAAATAAATAAATAAATAATAAATCTTTACAAAAAAAGAAAAAAAAAAAATTGCAAGGTCTGGGGTATGATTCCCAAACCCATATGTTAAACTGTGGCACACCTGCTAACCACGGGGATGGCTCGGAGGCAAAGGTTCTTACCTCCTATGTGGGAGACCCCGGTTCAGTTCCTGCCCCATGCAGCCCCACATCTACCTGTGTGAAATGAAGCCATGTCACAACTAATGATGCACAACTACGGAGACTGCTCTGGTCCCTCCTCCAACCCTCCACCTCTCTCTCTTACCTTCTCTCAAATAATAAAATAAATCTTTAAAAAGTAAAAAAAATAAAAAAGATAGGACTAGAGTATAGGGAAGTAAATTTCAAAATAGAAAAAAATCCTAACAATTAGTTCTTCAAGAGAAGGGGAAGAAAGAATACAACACTATTTGATATGTTTTTGATATATTTTTGTTTTTGATATCTTTAAGCAGAGACTAAATTATCACCCACCTAACAGATATTGTAGAAAAGAGTCTTATAGTGGATAAAGTCAGGCTACATCACTAAGACTCCTTCAACCTCTACAAGTATCTGGCTGGAAACCAGAAGTTAAATGTCTATTTAATAACAGATTGAGTTTTCCAACATAATCATATAAAACAGCTGGCTCCTTGTATGGGCTCCCTGCACTTGAATACCATAAGGACTGACAGGGGTGGGGAGAAGGGAGGGAGAGGTGGTAATGATGGTAATCAAACAGAAAATCAGATAGCACAGATACTAAGGAAGGAGCTCTTGCATCTTGCTGAAGGAATCCCTAAAAAGGATGTCAGAGGTCAATTCCAAGTCTAAAATTTATAACCCCAAGTTCATAAATCAGATCTTGGCCCATAGTTACAATGTCTAAACTCAAGGATATAAAAAGCAGAACACACTTACAGCACAAACTAAAAACACAGAGTTGAAAAATAAGTTTTTATGAAGTGACTACTCATCTGGGCCAGAACTGACATCTACTCCTTAGGAAGTCATCCCATTTACTAGCAGACAGCTGGTTTAGCTCCCAATGTCTTCAGAAGGGACTCTAATCAAGAAGTAATAGTACCACATACTGATTTTTCCTTAGTCCTATACACAACATACTGCTGTTGAGAAATCATAAAACTCATGCATTATTGTCCTTACAGTGGAGAATATGCTCTTACACTATTGCAAAAGGGCTTCCCTCACAGAAATAGACTTCAAAACCAGTCATTAAAAAAATAAGACATTTCAAACACCAGGTTTTAATAAGCCTCATGAGAAAGCTCAAATAACAACAGAGGAAGAATAGGACCTTATTTACTAAACTTAAGTAGAGGTACCAACACTCACCATCTGAAGATGTTTTCTGCTTATTAGTCTCCACCCAGGACGGTACTCCCCCCATGGCATGCTGGAATCTAAGCAAAAATATAAAAAAATTTTGTGGTTAACTAGTGTATGCATTGAGCTTGGTACATTTAATGAGTACATGTTAGAACACCCTTAACAGCACGTATAGAATCTCTTTCAAATAAGTTATTATTTTTAAGAACAGAAGTGCTAACTCACACAGAAGAGTCTCAACTTACTTTCACAAACCTCTAACCATCTAAACTAGTCCTATGTACATGACACCTAGATACATATTTGTTAATTATTTACATGTAGTTACGCACATGGTTGTCTTATTTATTCATATCAACACATCCCAGATCTTGGGACTATGCAAAGAATTCTCTTTGTGCTTATAAACCAATGCTGTAGTTCATGTCTGAAAGAATGTGTACTGACCAAACATGTCTGAAAGGAAATGACCAGATTGATAACAATATACAAAACTTCCATCATGTATCCTTTGAATAAAATGGAAGTTTCACTCTGGGAAAAGTAAGCTTAGGAGAAGCATGATAGTTATATTCTGAAGGGCTGTTTATCTAGAAGACTGCAAAGACTCACCCTTAATTGTTTAATGCAGAAGTACAGACAAACCCACCAAACCAAGCCCACTAGCCATAAACCAAAAAACCTGACAAAACACATGAAACTGTTTTCAGAAATTGGACAATAGACAGCATAGGATTGTGGTCCCTGTGAGAAAGGAAATGACAAGTCAAGCCCCACCATTACCAGGATTTTCCCCTGCAGGCATTTTTTAAAAAGACCCTGGCACAGAACCAAGGAGAAAACAATCAGACTTGAAAGAGGATGAGACAACTAGAAATTAAGAGGCGGTGGACTGTATAAGAGAAAGTGCTCCAGAAATCTGCATAGGGGTCCACAGACACTTTTGCTGAACACTAAACTGCACACTCTGGATGAAAACTCCTTAAGGTCATGCAAAGTAAACTATTAGTTGACTATAAGTAGCACAACACTAAAGCTGAGACACTTGGGTGCCAACTAGTTAAGCTCTTTACTGAACACTCAAGGCATTCATTCAATAGAAATCCCAGAAATAGCATCTTAGTAAGGGAACTAAACCAGCCTAAAGTATAACATGCTACTCTAGAACAGGGGTCTCCAAACTATGGCCCACCGGCGGAGGCCCTCTCATCCGGCCCATGGAGACCTTTTTATCTGAATAAAATAATACTAAATAAATAATTTAAAACAACATCTATGTTTTGATTCTTTTTTATTTGGACCTTGAGTGTGTAGTCGGCCCCCAAACTGCTGTTTGATAGTTAATGCGGCTGAAAAGTTTGGAGACCCCTGCTTTAGAACAAAGCTAAAAACACACCTTGAAAGAATTAAACATCTCCAAGCCAATTAACTTCCAGCCAACACTAGGTTCAACACACATCAAAAGCAAAAAACAAAATCCAGGGGAAGCCGGGATGGCTCAGCAGGTTACCGGTAAGTGCTCACTTTGTAGCCCCAGGGACCAAGGATCGAATCCCAGCCCCAGCCTGTGCGGACCCATACGCTAAACTGGGGAGTGCCCCCAGTTCAGTTCTCACCAGGGTGAGACCCCAGCCCAGTTCCTGCCCTGTGCAGCCCCGCACCCACCTGTGGAATGAAGCTATGTGGAAAAACCAATGATATGCAACTATGGAGACTGTTCTGGGCGCTCCCCCTTCTCTCTCTGTACCTCTCTCTCTCTCTCTCTCTCTCTCTCTTTCTCTCTCTAAAACAATAAAAATAAATATTAAAAAAAAAAAAAATTTACTAGACAGGCAGAGAAGCAAAAAATCATGGCCATAACCAGAAGTATCAGTCAATAGAAGCAGACACAGAAATGACAGACATGAGAGAATTTGCACATAAGGACTTTGAATTAGCTAATACAAATACATTCAAGTAGTTAAAGAAAGTGTAACATTTTGGTTGTTTCCATGTTCTGGCCACTGTGAACAGTCGATAGACGACTGGATAAAGAAGATGTGGTACATTTACACAATGGAATACTACTCAGCGATGAGAAATGATAAATTACAGTCATTTCTGGCAACATGGATGGACCTAGAGACTATCTTATTAAGCGAAATAAGTCAGACTGAAAGAATCAGGAAACACATGACCTCACTTATAGGTGGAATATAAAAGTGAAAGTAAC
>PVKE010029242.1:6177-20490 GCA_004027555.1 Craseonycteris thonglongyai | reverse complement strand
CTCACCCTCTGGTTTGACCCCTGGCTCAGGAGAGAGGGGGCATACCTCCCAAGCAAAAGGCCCCTGGCCTGGGTCCTGCCCTAAGAGGCCCCTGTCCACCTGTGTGGAATGAAAACTGATGACTGCTCTGGGTCCTCCCCCCTTCTCTCTGTCTCTCTCTGTCTCTATCAAAAACAATAAAATAAATCTTAAAAAAATATATATATGTATATATAAAATATAAATATATATTATCTATAAGGGCAGTCTGGAAATTATTAAGTCATGTAACCATTCTTATTATATTGACAATGGCTGTATTTTTTTGGATATCCCTCCTGTGTGTGTGTGTATGTGTGTGTGTGTGTGTGTGTGTGTGTGTGTATTTAGTATGTATAATATAAGTAGATGATTATAAAATGTATAATATCATATAAGTGAAAAACATACTATTAATAAGCAGCATATATTAAATAATCAGTGAATATTTTATCTGTGCATCACGTTAGTCAAGGTTGATTTAATTTATGAAAAAAATATCCATTTGTTAACAAAATATTTAGAAGTGAAAAATGTAAGCAAGTACATGGTTCTATTTACCTTCGATGAACCTCAGCTTCCCCAATGAATACAGCCCCCACCAATAATGATGGAGAAAAACAAGGTGGAGAAGACTCTAGCAGCCTATTGGTCTCGGAACTGGATCTGCTGTTGTATAAAGAGATGATGGTACTCGGGAGTTGAACTTATCTGGGATATATCCAACATTGGAGACAGCAGTGAAACTTTTACATGTGCTTTTCTGAAATAAGTACCAAGGTTATTCAAGAAAAATAAGTCCAAATTGCCTCATTAAACAATCTAGAGTAAATGTATGTTGACTCTGACGTGTAAAGAGCTTGAAGTCATTGTTATCATCATAACAATAAGAACAAGGTGTGCAAACTGAAAATCAGTGACTTTTCTTTAAACCATCATAGAATACTGGTTACCAAATAAATGGTCACCCTGAAATCTGGAGAAATGGGCAAATGCAGAGAGGCAGAGTTGAGAGCACTTTCCCTAGTGCAGAATCTCTGCTGGTACAATAAATGGTGAGAACACCTATATCAATATTGACAAATTGACAGAGGCTTTGTATAGATCAGGGGTCTCCAAACTTTTCAGCCCGCTGGCCGCATTAACTATCAAACAGCAGTTTGGGGGCCGACTACACACTCGAGGTCCAAATAAAAAAGAATCAAAACATAGATGTTGTTTTTAATTATTTATTTAATATTATTTTATTCAGATATACAGGTCTCCACGGGCCAGATGAGAGGGCCTCGCGGGCCATAGTTTGGAGACCCCTGGTGTAGATGAAAGTAAGAATCTACTTGAGGCCAAGGTCTTAGGGAAGGTCTCACATTGAATGTTCTGCCTCCAGGAACCTTACAAGGTTTTCACTGTGAGGACCAAAAACAAAAATCACTTCATGTCTCTGGCAGAAGAATGGAAAATGAACCATTTTCAAATACATCCTTAACACTTGCCATAACAAAGAGCAGATTCCAGGGGAAAATATTTTCTAGAGCAAGAGCATTGCCCTGATTCTTCCCTCTTCTAGCGGAGAAAACATTCAAAGAAACTCTCTGACCCTAACAACCCAGGGGCACAGACCAACAGAAAGACTAAAATTAAGATTATACAATGCTTCTCCACTCTACTTCTTATCATCATATTAACAGAACTCTGGTGTAATAACAATGAATTGCAACAGAATAGGTTGTGAGGCTCTGCTTCTTTTTAAGGAGGAGTTCTTGGGAAAACCAATAGACCACAGGAGAGACAAAAGCAAGGACCCTAGAAGAAAATGAAGCCCTGGCAGCTACAGGGACAGCAAGCATTAAATACAGCCTAGCCACCAGCTGGATGACCACAAACCTTGTGGTAAAGGCCTTCTTATCTCTGCTTCTATTGCCTAAAATATAACCGCCACCTTCCAATGAAAACATTTTAAGCCGTTCTAAAAATCAATAAGAACATGAAGAAGACCCAAAGTGAGCATCAGAACTGAACTCAGACATTACAGATTGTGTAGTTGTTAGACAGAACACTTAAATAACTGTGATTCATATGTTAAGGTCTTCAGTGGAAAAAGTAGGCAACATGAAGCAGAGGGGTTGTGTAAATAGAAGAGTTTTAGTAAAGAACATGTTGCATATAAATACTAAAATTTAAACTTTAGATGCCGCATTGAGTTCTAAAAAACTGCAGTTTGCAACTTGAAACTATAATGAATATAATCAAAACCATGAAAATCGTGTTTGTTGTTTTAACTAGTGACATGACTGCTTAGAGCAGATTGGGGAACAATGGCAGGTACGATGTAACAGAGCCATGTTCTTGTCTACTGATAGGACAAAGTCAGTGGTCATGTTTAGCATGTCTCTTCTTTGAGATAATGTGACATTATAAGGCCAGGTACGTGACTTAAAAATTCTGGGCCGTTTAAGTGGGCTATGCTTTGTGTGTATGTGGGTCTTCTTTTCCATTCCTTCTTCAGTTCATATACTTTCCATCACCATAACAGATAATGTTGCTCAATACATATTTCTCATCATTTTCTAGAGACAGAAGGGAAAGGCTTTTGAGGTTTCTTGTTGGGCAGGTCCCATCTGGTGCTCCTGTCATTTGTGTGGTCTCTGAACATTTTATGAGTCACAGCACCTGTCAATTAGCACTGTGAAGTCCCCGGATGGATTCTGGAATTTCATGCATGTTGCTGCCAAGGATATGCCTTAAATGCATATGCGCCTTCTTTACCAGTGAACATGCTCTCCCATAAAGAAGAAGAGAACAGTTACTTGAACTGAATGTCTAGCTGAAAGTGAAGAATCTCAATGCTAACTCTCCAAGACAAGAGAACATGCAGTGCCCTGTGGAAAAGGTAAAGGCCAGTGGATGGCAAAGAAAAAATGCTAGAGAAGGTGTCACACATTATGAATAGATGACCATATAAGTTATCATCACAACTGAGATATTTTTGAGAGAGAAACAGAATGCCATTAATATTTATGCATCTAAACAGACAGAAACTGGAACTATCTCATTACCCCAATTTTAAAGTCTATTAGAGGAGACATTGTACAATATGGAGGGACTAAGGCCAATGATAAGAAGCTGAGTGCATATCAAATACTTGAGGTCTCCTGACTTATCCGTGTGTGAAACACATTTCAGAATATTAAGACTCATATGTATACTTACAATGAGAGTTTAACATTTGCTTATTGGACATCTATATGCCTTATTTCCATTGTATGTAGTCTATATTTTGTTTGTTTAATAATTTCATCCACATGATTTGCTACAACTCCTTTCCAAATTTTTTAGGGCCAAGTTTGAAATATCAGAAACATTGTGCGCTAGAATAATATCTATTTCAATGTTTTCTTCTGTTTGTTTGTTTATACCTTGCTGGAGAAATGGCAGGTAAGACATTCTGCTCATTAATATGTAAATGAATAAGAAAAGGAAAGGGTTAGCAGAGAACTGTGTGGACATCTAATTCAATCTCTTACATTTCCTACAAAGTTCCTCTCATTTCTACCAACTGACCTTTTATTCATTTGCAGTTTGCTATTCTGTGGATATGGACAATAAAACTCCAAATTGGTTTTTTTTCTTTAAGTGTTGAGAACTTGAATTCTATTATTTCTACCTATAACTCCCGCTTAGACATAGACATTAACATTAAGCCTCATGTCTATGTTTAGTTTGATTTAAATCTCTTTTGTAATACTTTTACTTATTTCCGATGTTCAACATAATACCCTGCTCAAATGACTTTTTGCGATAAATAATGAGAGAAAACATGAATCAGTTTAAAATGTATAGTATCTTATGGGCAAAAATAAATAAAATACTTTTTACTAGTAGGCGGTAAGTTCATGCTTACATCAGTTGAATGGTGACATAAAATACAGCCTATGATTCTTGTTCCATCAACTTTAACTTCCACTAAACACAGCAAATGATTATATTTTCTAAAAGTCTTAACTGTACCATTTTTTAATTCAGTTGTTAACATTATTTTCTAGTTTATGCACTTCACAATACTTACCTTCATCAAAATTATATATATGGACATTCACATATAAAATCTGTACTTATAATTTTGGGATAGGATTAACTGTTAAAGAAAACTGCCATAAAGAATTTGGGCTAAATCAGGCATGCTAAAAATACCATTTTTATTCTGAGGTCATGAATACACATGTCAAAACAGCTGGCTGAAAATGTGAAGTACTCAGTCAATCAACAGTTACGTTGTCTAGAGGATGCCAAACAGCCAGCTTGATTGATATTTGTTCCCAACCAAATAAATTGATTCAAGGGAGCCATTGAACTTATCTTGATGAAGAACAAAGTTGATCATCTCATATCTCTGCTTAAAAATCTGTTCCATAACTTAGAGGATACAATCCAAAATCCTTAGTTTGACAAAAGAAAAGAAAAAAAAAGAAAAGAAAAAAAGGCCTTTCAAGATTTGTTCACAATTTGCTTTTCCAACTCTATCATCTATCAACCTCCCCCCCGCCCCAGCCTTGCTAACCATTATGCTGTGCATGGTTATATTTTCCTTCTGATAGTCCACTTTCATCATTGCTTTCTGGACTTTTCCATTGCCAGTATGCTCCCACCATTATCTTCAGTGTCCACTGGCTTGGCTTTTTATCTGGAATAATCTTTATCATCTTCAAATCAAAGCCTTTTAAAGGTTTCATGGTCCCTTATGCTTTGCCTTGTACCCCTACCTCTGTTCAGTCCCATTTGCTCCCATAAAACATTTATTGGGGAATAATAAATCAATGACTAATGTTAATTGGATGACTATGTTAGTGAATGAATTAATAACTTGTTTGGTTATTTGCTTATTAATATCTAAGTCAATGTTTCTAAGGTTAGTTATGCATTATGTAATTGGGCCCCTTCCATCTGTTTCTTTGGAAATGTGATATCCATCTTCAACTTTGTGACTGAAGTGATAGCCTCTTTACATAAAGTCAGTAATGTCATAAAAATTAATCCAGGTAACTGGGCTTATTGCCATATTTATTGCTTTTGTTAATGGGTATTTTTTACTGAAATCTTCATAAGTTCAAACATACTTTCAATGCTTTTCTTCTTGTTTCACCAGCCTTAATTTTCTTCCATGGTAATTATACATACATGGCACATAGAATCCCAGATATAGCTCAGTATATATGTTGAGGTTTAAGAGGAAAACAAGTAAATTTTCTTTTCCTTTCTTGGGTTCAGAATTTTTTTTCACTTGGATCTGAAGCACCACATTATCCTGATGTCCTCCTATTTCACTGGCCATTCTTTTGTTTCCTTCCTTGTCTTTTCTCACACTTTTGAACACAGGTGTGTCCTAGGTTTCAGTTTTTCCACATTTGTATTCCACACCCAGTCTGTTGGGTCACAGCTGATAGTCTGATAAATAAAATATTATGTGCTGATAGCTCCAAAATGTGTGCCTGCAACCTACATCTTTCCCTAAACCTCAGTTCCCACTGCCTATAGCACATCACTACTTATGTGAACAGTAGAAATTATAAACTCAACCTAGTCAACATTGAACTTTTAATTACCTTTCCTCCCTAATACCTGTGCTCTTTCGCACCCTAATCTGCTAGTAGTTTTGGAAAAGTAAGTAAATAAATGAAAAGAGATAGATTAGATGAGGTAGGTAGATGATGATAGATAGATAGATAGATAGATAATAGATAGATGATAGGTAGGTAGGTAGATAGATACATAGATATAGATAGATGATAGATAAAGATAGTTAGATGATAGAAAAGATAGCTCCACAGACAGAGTTGGAAACATTCTTAAAATTCTCTTTTATAGCCCATACACATTTCATTGCAATCTATCTAATACTGTACCACCTTGCAATACCACGATATGACCTACACCCTGTTATGACCATCATCTGTTAGCTATAGTCTTTCAAAAGCTTTTTAACTGGTTTTTGTGCTTCCACTTTTATACTTCCATAGTCTTTTCTCAACTTACCAATCAAAACATTTCTTTTAAAACACAGAAAATGTCACTCTGCTCAGTTCCTTTAGTGGCTCCTCAATCTCATTAGAAGCCACTGTTCTTACAATTATCTATCTGGATCTACATTGTCTCACACCCACCAGTGACTTCTCTGACCTCGTCTCCCTATCCTCTTGGTACACTCCACTCCAGACCCACTCACCACTTTGCTATTACTCTGATGCTGCCTTGTAGCCTCTGTATTTGTTATTTTTTCTACCTGGCAGGCTCTTCCTCCAGATATACAAATTGCTTGCTCTCCTACCATTTTCAGTTTTTGCTCAAATGTCATGTTCTTCATGAGCCCTTCCTTGGCCACACTACCTATACAAACATCCCTTTTACCTGGATCTACATATTCTTCTTCCATATCTTATTTTTCACCATCTTCTAATGTCTTATATAATTCCCTTATTATGTTTATTATCTACCAATTTCCAATAGAAAGTAAGTTTCACAAATTGTTATTTTTGTCTGTTTGGCTAGAAATTCAATTGTATATGTTGAGTGAATATTAGTGGTTTTACTACAGAAATTGAACTAGCAGATGTGAAATAGAAAATTTAATCTCTGACTAACCACACTTCAACTCCAAACCCCAATATTTGAGATGAAACCAAAACTGCCTTCCTTCCCTGAGGAGTACTAATATCAAAATTTACCACATGTAAAGTGTACCAGAACTCACCTCCTTAACAGATAGATTTGAAAATTTAAGAAAAAAGAAATCAGGCGCTCGTCTCCTCCTGAACATGTCCATCAAACTGCAATTCTCCCTAATAGAGAACATAGAAGTGGTCCTGCCATATATTTTTAAAAATACTTTCCTCTATATAAATTCATACAGTAAAAAGTTAGTGCTTTCATCTGACAGACATAACCATAAAAAATACATAAAGGCAAGTTGCCAACTTTCAATTATTTCATACATGAAAACATAGCACTTGGATGTTTTCAAAGAAGTATTGTCCTGGAAATCTGATGATGCATTGGTATATTAAGTATTCATGATTTGTATCAGTG
The DNA here is from genome assembly GCA_004027555.1 of Craseonycteris thonglongyai. Lineage (NCBI taxonomy): Eukaryota > Metazoa > Chordata > Mammalia > Chiroptera > Craseonycteridae > Craseonycteris > Craseonycteris thonglongyai. The sequence continues at coordinate 13,392 of PVKE010029242.1, read as the reverse complement.
ACTCCCACATGGGTGTTGTTGGCTTCCTGGAATGGACAGTTCTTTATGCAGGAATTTTCTACCAGATGCAAGTTCTTTTGTATCTTGGCCATAGTCACCAAATCATAGTAATCATGTCTGTTCCTCAGTATTGTCAATGACAAACGTTTCCACACATTCTCAAAACCTTCCTAGGTGGGCAGTGGAATACTGATTTTTCTAAGTAAATCATTTAAGAATTTTACCTCAGAATAGCATCTTTCTTTAAATAAGTTAGTGATGCCAGTATGCCTCATCAGCAGGTGATACCAGAAAATAGTTTATTTTACTGCTTTCAGGTTGATCTGATTCAGTTGCCCTAACATTTCTTGATGTAAGCAAGTGTTCATGACTGTACAAATTCATAGTAGTATTTCATAGATTTTAACTTACAGCACAAGCTCTTTAATCAGAACTACAGTAATTAGACTCTAAAGAACCTTATAATTATGCTTTTGGAAAGATGTTTAGTAGGAAAAAACAGCCCTGAGATTCTCTAATGTTTGATAGTCAAAATCAGCATGCAATGTAATACCGTATTTTCCGGCGTATAAGACAACCGGGCGTATAAGACGACCCCCTAATTTTACAGTTAAAACATAGGTTTAGGCCTATATTCGCTGTATAAGACTACAGCCTCGGAAGTGGGGGGTCGTCTTATACAGCGAATATAGGCCTAAACCTATGTTTTAACTGTAAAATTAGGGGGTCGTCTTATACGCCTGGTCGTCTTATATGCCGGAAAATACGGTAGGTTAAGTTATTAAATGACAATATATACTTCTAGCATATGCTTACTCATTAACAAATAAAATGGACTGCTCCCAAGATTTTATAACAGGTATAAAAATTAGGAAGCTGAATAAAGAAAGGTAATTAAAAATAGCAGCAGTTAATCATCTAGAGAAAATTGCTCATGGAACATTCCAGGGAAGTATTAGAAATTTAGTATTCATGTTCAACAAGACCCAAAAAGGATGGAGAAAAGTAATTAATGATTGTGTTGTTTTTCAGTTATAAGCACTTTTTATTAGAACTACAGACCTTATTGGATTTTCAGTTATTCAGGAAGAAAAATTTTCAAGCAAAATGTTTAATAAATTAGTAATCTATAAAATACTTTAATTTTAATATATTAACATGTTATGCTATTTATTTATTTATTTATTTAATTGTTTTTGACAGAAAGAGAGAGAGACACACACATAAAGAGGGACAGAAAGAAGGGACGGGAAAGTCTCCATAGTTGTACATGGTCAGTTTTCAAAATAGTTTCATTCTACAGGTGGCAGGGGACTGAGCAGGGCAGAAACCGGGCAGGGGCCTTCCACATGAGAGGCATGGCCCTACGAGCTAGAGGCCAAGCTGGGGGCCTCCCACATGGGAAGCTCACCCCGGCAAGAACCGAACTGGGGGCACACCTCAGTTCAGCATATGGGTCCAAACAGGCCGGGGCTGAGATTTGATCCTCGTACCCCTGGGCTACAAAATGAGCACTTAACTTACTGAGTCATCCCAGCATCCCATGCTATTTAATTAAGAAGAAAAATTTGAACATACCATTTTGTATTAATTTAAACTTTTTAAAAAGAGTGAAATAGTTTACAGAGCCCTCATTAAAAAAAAAACCCAAACAAAAATCAAAAAACAAGAATCAAATTTCAATTGAATGAAACTCAAAAGTTTAAGTGCTATAATAGAACTCAGCATCGTTTACTCTGTTGGATATAAAGAATTTGTCCAGACAGTAAAATATGGGAGATAGTGTAAAGCAGCAAGACTTCAAATTATTCTATAAGATGGGCTTCTGAGTTGGTATTGGGTGCCTATACATGACAATATACAGACATTTTACTTTTTTCTTGTTAATACTTGTAGGCATTGATATGGATCTGTATTAAGAATTAAGAGAATCAAAGCAGGTGTTGATAAAGAATAACTTTAATTCTTCTCTGACCAAGATGTACTAACAGGGTCGAGATTTATTCTCCTTTCCAAAAACAAGTAAAGAAATGAACAAGATAAAATCTATCAGTCAAGACTTGCAGTATGTTTTCTTATAAAAGGCCCAGTGAAAATATTTTCTTCTTTGTGAGGGATGAAATTTCTGTTAAAACTATTCAGCTCCACTATTATATTTCAAAGTTGGTCATAGACTATCTGAAAATGAATGAACATTGACAAATTTCACCTGTTATCATAGTTTGCTACCCTACTGAATACCTGAAACAATGGTTTTAAAAATACTGAAAACCATACAATAGAAGATAGTCATTCCTGAGAGATGGGAAACAAAGGAAGTGTATTTTATGAATTCCCCAATTTACTGTTTTTTTCCTATCGGAGTGGAATGAAGGAGAGTCTGGGTAGAAGCCTGGTGAGCTCTGGAATTGAGGATGCAGAATGGATTGTCCAGGGAAAACAAGGCAGCTAGAGTTTGGAGGACAGAATACCACAGAGAAGAGCTGGACAGAGAACCCTGAAGACTGTCCTCAAATAATTCAGAGCGCTGATCACACGTGCATATATGAGGAAACAACTTAATGCCAAAACATGGGCAAGAAACAGCGTTTGAAAAGAATGAGGGACCACAGTTCACTCTAAAGTTAGAAATAGTACGTGTTTCTCCAAGACAGAAAGCCAAAACTCATAATACGTAAAACATTAGGGTACTCTAAAAGATCTTGCCTCTGTAGGGGAAAATAATTAGGTCCAAGTTAAATGCTGCTTTAGTCCTACCCAACAAAGGCAGAACTAAAAGCAATATCTAGAAGAACCTGATTCTTAGTAACTTACTTGCAACTCAGATAAAGGCTCAAAAATATGTATGGCAGTACAAAAGTATCCAGAACTCAAAAGGTGAAATTCGCGATGTCTGGCATTGTATCAAATTTTACTGAGTATACAGAGATGCAGGAAAACATAATCCATAATTAGCATAATATAAAGCAATAAAAAACTAAAAATGGCACAGATATTAGAATTATCAAGTAAGAACGTTGAAAAGGTTATTATACCTGTATTTCATATGTTCAGAAAGGCAGAGAAAACATTAAATATATTAAATAGAAACACTGAAGTTTTCTAAAAGACCCAAATCAAGCTTTGTTTTTTGTTATCTACTGGGTATAATATGATATTTATATTCCCTTTGATTCCTAAACCTGGGTACTTTAGGAATAAAATCATCATATTTTATTATGCCTTATTGAATTATGATTATATGTAGAATGGATAGAAATGATAGAAATATAATTTTATTTCCTTCAGTTGACAACTTGAATTTTTGATATTATTTTAAAAGCCATTAAAAGCAAAGGAGTACCCAACTCATAAGAATTTGAAAACAGTAGGTATGTATTACAGTAATTTGTTTTCAGAAATAAAAACTTAGTGGACCTTATAAGAGACTAATAAGGAAGTAGGCAATTAAGCAATCTTCAATTTGCTTGTTGATTTTATATTGTCTTTCGAAAGATTAATAACAATTTAGAACATAGGTTGACAAACTATAGTCTATAGGACAAATCTGGCCAACTGCATATTTTTTAAAATAAAATTTTATTGGGGCCTATTTATTTTATGTATTGTCTAAGGCTCCTCTCATGCTATAGAGTTCTGTAATTTTGACAGAGACTATATGACTTGCAAAGATTAAATAATTTTCTATCTAACCTTATGTAAAGCATTTTCTGACCCCAAGATTAAAATGTTTAAACAATGTTTTTATTATTCTCTTTCAAAACAAACATACAAGGTCATTATAAAATGCTAAGAATTGCAGAGAATATAAACAAAATTCCATACCCTTGAATTTATTGAAATTCTGGTGACTATTAGGAAAATTGCACATGAAAATTGTGTCATGCTAACTCAGTGGGTCTCAACCTTAGCAATCCATTTTAATACCCGAAGAATTTTAACAATTCCAATTTTCAAGTCATAACTCAAACTAATGAAAAGAGAATGTGTATTATTTTCAATGCTTTATAAATATTTCAATGTGCAATCAGTGGTAGGAAATGGGTGTAGGCAGAATCTGATCTTTTTGCTTGCCTGTAATGTTTTGGTCAAAGAAAGGCATAGCTAGAAATGAGGCAACAAAGAGACTTCCAAGAACTCTTACATTTAGGCAATACTGTATTTTAAATTATAATAAATAAAAACATAAGTAAAACTATAATGAAAAAAACTTCAAATTACAGTGCTTGGCAAACAAAGACTGTCCAGAAAGTATCCAGCCATGTAAATATGAAAATCAGGCTGTGTTTATGGCTGTGTTTTTTTTTTTTTTCTTTTTTTCCAGGACAGCCCTCTTGTATTGTTAAAGTGCTTATTTGTCCCAGAATGCTACAACATGTTATGTGGAGGAAATATGTGTGTTAGACAAACTGCATTCAGGCTGAGTTATAGAGCTGTTGTTTATGAGTTGAATGTTATTGAATCCAAAATATATACTAAATAAAGTTTATTTAAACACATGTAAAAGAAGGTTATGTACAGAGGCTCACAGGACTCTAGTCTCATATTATCAGTTCAGTATTCATTAATTCAGTGTTAATGGAGACTTTATAGAATATAATTATCACAAATAACAAAAGTTGACTGTACCTCTCTTTGAGTGTTTTAAAGTCTGTAGTTCAGTTTGACTTAGATATTCAATTCCCTTTCTGTGTGTGTTTGTGTGCGTATTTACAAGTAAAAAAAAAATTACTCCAAATATAGTGCTTGAGTCTGAAAACTTTGAGGATGTATGAAAAAGGTGTTAGCAAAGAGGTGTAATCGGCCCAAATCTTATGTCAATATGTTTATTTAAATAAGAATTTTCAATGAAATGATTACCTTTCAGCTTAATTTAATTTCTATAACTCAACATGGGAAGCAATCCTTAAAAATCTATCCGCAACATAAATTAACACAGAAAAAACAACCTTGATTTTGTGTTTTCCAAAGTTTATTTTGTCAACTAAAGCTATTCAAAGATATAAAAGCAGCGAACCCTGAATTGTCAAGATAAAAAGAGAAACTTTCCTGCCCCTCTATTAAAAGAGGAAAGTTCAGACAAAGAGTAAGTGCATGAAATCAGAGAAGGCAGTAAGTGTTAATTATGAAATTATATCCTGACAACTAGAGGACAACCAAGCCTTAAATCTTGAATATAAAATTGCTTAGGGGTTCATTAACAGAGAAACACAGTTGCAATCTAAAAGCAAGTCACATTACGTATCTCTAATGAAGAAAGCATATGCTTTATTGCCTCAATGTTGTTCTTAGAATATAGCAAACTGCAGGGATAAACTTAGAAAATAATAAACTGCAGGAATAAAATATCAGGTTAAGGCTTGAATACTATTCTTCTAAGGCCTTAGGAAACTGGGGGGACGTTATGAAACACATACTTAATACTAAAAAGTGAAAATGTAATTAATAGGATTTCTTTTTTTCTGAATCAAAAGAAAAATGAGATATTGCCAAATTCATTTGGTTTCAGGGATATTATAAAGAAAAATAGGATGAGGATTTAAAGACAAAACAAATAATAATAATGATATTAATGATAATTATCACACTATGAATAAAAAGAAACCAATAATAGAAAAAGAGTTTCCTAGGTATAATTTTACAAAAATTGTTCTTGAAATTGAATTAAATGGTAAAGAAAAATTAATATTGGCCAAATTTATGCTATCAGTAATGAGTCACCTTATAGAATACCAAATTAATTTGGAATTACAAGCTCTACAGACAGAAATGGCTTCATTTTTCTGCATCTGAAGTCAATTTACTTATGAGACCTATGAGAGGGTAGGGTGAATGTAACTTTGTACCCAGAAGACATCGCGTCTTTGTCCAGTTCATTTAATTTCCTTTGTGTAAATGCTTCATTCTGATTTCTCCCTACACTTTATTTTTTCTGGGTTCAAATACATTTTATATAAAGCTCATTACCTTAGGGAGTGGCATTTGGTCCTGCGCTTTGTCTTTCTGGTCTTCATTGGATTTGCTGAATTGTTTTATCCATTTGTTCCTGAGTATCTGGGGTCCTCAGCACATGTGCAGAGAAGATGTCTGTGGGCAAGTAACCCACAGTCTCTTTTCTCTCACGATCATTTTCTACCCATAGACATAGGGAAAAGGCTTCCAAGTCCCAACTGCCAGAGCTTACTCATGATTAGTTATCTTTGCTGCTTGCTAATACTATCAACTGGCAAGGAGTGTAACAAGATTTTACTACCTCAGGGTTTTTGTGGATCAGAAGTACAAGTGCAATTTAGCTGAATCCTCTGGTCTAGGGTCTTGTAATGGGGCAATTAAAATGTCAGTCAAGAGGGATACAGAGATAACTCAGTAAGTTGAGCATTTGCCTTGCAACTGCAAGGTCTGGCTATCGAATCCTTACCCAACCCGTACGGGCCATGCAAACCCTTGTGCTGAATGAGCACAACTGGTAATAGAGACTCCCCCTTTGGTTCCCCCACCCTACGTGGCCCCACATCTAACTGTGTGGAATGAAACCACGTCACAGCTATTGATGTACAACTATGGAGACTGCTCTGGGCAACCTTCCCTCCAACCCCTCTCTCTCTTTCTTTCTCCTTCTCTAAAAAAAATGTGTTTTTTTTTAATGTCATTCAAGGCCACGGTTTTATCTGAGACTTGTCTAGGGACAGACCTACTTTCAAGTTCACTCAGGTTCTTGGCAAACTTTATTTTATAATTTATAACAATAATAATAAATACTGCAATAAACTAACAATAGAGAGGAACATAGTTTTACATTTTATAACAATAATAATAAATATTGCAATAAACTAACAATAGAGAACAACATAATTTCCAACAATGAGGTTCCAAAATATTTATTAAACACATGCCACCTGACTGGGAATTATTAGAAGCACTCCCTTTATATTAGAAATACAATCAATGATGACCACTAACACTTCTTGTAAGTTTTATATTAGTAGTGAATGGCTAAGCACAATAAATGAGGACAGTAATACAAGCTTTAAAATTGGAAATGAAGAAATACAACTACTATTATTCTCATATATTATAATTGTCTACATAAAAACCAAAATTCTATTTATGGAGAAACTGTTAGAATTATTTAAAAACTTTTAGGGGGAAAGCCGGGACGGCTCAGCGGGTTGAGCGCTCGCTTTGAGGCCATGAGGACCGAGGATCGAATCCCGG
>PVKE010029241.1:0-20391 GCA_004027555.1 Craseonycteris thonglongyai | reverse complement strand
GAAGGGGGGAGGTAGAGTTGTGGGGGAAAGTGGGAGTGGGCACCAGATATATGGTGGTGTGGGGTAGGGTGACCAGATGTCCTGCTTTTGGCGGGACAGTCCCGATTTTTAACAATTTGTCCCACCTCCCACGGCGTTTTAAAAAAGTCCCGATTTTTGGAAAGAATGCACGACAAGCTAGGGAACAGTGGGAGATAGAGCAAATTTTTAATCAAGACCGCCCCCCTCCCAGTCAATGGTGTCCCGCTTTACCAATGTTAAAATCTGGTCACCTTAGACTGTGGGGGGACCTGAATCTGGGAGGTGGGCACATAATGCGATGCGTGGGTGATGTGATGTGGACTTCTACATCTGGAAGCTATCTAATTGTTACCAACCAATGTCACTCCATTGCATTTAACAATAAAAAATAAAATAAAATAAATAAAGTACAAAAAAAACAAACATTAGTCTGTGCAGCAGTAGCGCTAATTGTGGTCTTCAAGGATATCATGTATAATATAAAGACTCATACAAAATTGTATTTTATTTCTGTGCCTATAGGCATGTTTGATATGCCTTTGTATTTGGTAGTTGCCCCATAGGCCAGGGGAAATAAAACTAAGGGGCAGATGCACAAAAGAGGTTCCCCATCACTACTTTTCAATTTCAATAAAACAAATAATGTGAAAACTTCTCGTGCTGCTCACTTCCTGTGCTGATCATTTTCTGAAATTAGGAAATACTTGGTCTTCTTTTGTATCCTTTAGTACTGTTAACATACTTCCACCATAAAAGTGTGTTCTACTGAGGGACAGGCCAACAAAAGTTCTAGACTGTGAAAAGTTTGTAATTAGGAAATAGAAACTTACCTACTATGGAGGACCTAAAGCTTCAAACTGGAACTTCAACATTAACACATTAATTGACCTTGGATTAAGTGTTTGATCTCTATGAGCCTCTGTTTCCTCTTTATCTGTAAAATGAAAGGGGGTGGGTCAAGTGACAGTCCCTTCTAGCACTAAAATTCTATCACTCAAGTTGGAGGAGAATTTTTAAGGGTATCACAAGAGGAGGCCACAGTATTGTTCTCCAACTTCCTGGCAGCATTCTAATTTCTCTCCTTAAGACCATGACTTCTACCTAGAAATGTGACAATAATTCAGAAAAACTTCTGGTAAAGTTCTAAAAAATAACTTAGGGGAAGCTGGGATGGCTCAGAGGGTTAAGCACTCGCTTTGCAGCCCCGGGGACTGAGGATCAAGTCCCGGCTCCGGCCTGTGTGGACCCATATGCTGAACTGGGGTGTGCTTCCCATGTGGGAGACCCCCAGTTCAGTTCTCATCCCCCCCACCCCATTTGGCCCCTGGCTTGAGCGGGCCATGCCTCCCATGTAGGAGGCCCACAGCCCGGTTCCTGCTCTGCGTGGCTCCAGCCCACCTGTGTGGGATGAAACCATGTCAAAAATGGATGACGTACAACTATGGCGATTGCTCTGGGCCTTCTTCCTTCTCTCTGTCTCCCTCTCTCTGTGTCTCTGTCAAAAACAATAAAATAAATCTTAAAAAAAATAATTTAGGGGAAGCCGGGATGGCTCAGTGGGTTAAGCGCTCACTTTGCAGCGCCGGGGACCGAGGATCGAATCCCGGCCCCGGCCCATGCGGAACCATATGCTGAACTGGGAGCTCCCCCAGTTCAGTTCTCTCTCTCTCTCTCTCTCTCTCTCTCTCTCTCTCTTTCTCTCTGTCATAAATAAATAAATAAATAAAAATATATTAAAAAAAATAATTTAGACTACATTTATAGTATAGAGATTTTCCTATGGACTTGAGTCCACCATTTAAAAAAAATCATTGCATTTTAAAAAGAAATATAAAACATCACCAATTTCTGGGTTGTGGATTATAACTGATTTTCATTTTCTTCTTTAGGCTTTTTTTATATTTTGTGAATTTCTCTGTAATAAAAAAAATACTACTTTTATCATTAAAAAATTAGATTATCAAAAGGATTACTGTATTTTTACAAGTTTGATCAGATCTCTCAAGTCTACTCTGAAATCACTGGGGGGGAGGTAGAAAATCAGGCAGTATCACAATGTGTGCCCATACACAGTGGTTGATTACCCAAGTGGCTGATTGCTGTAGGCAGAATCAGGACATTATTATTACAATCAGAATCTATGGCTCACAGTCATTATGTGGAAACCAAAACATGCATTTTATCTAAATAACATTTATTCTTTTTCTCCAGCATCCTGGCCCTTGAGAATCATGGTTAAAATTCCTTTCCAATTTAAAGTATATGAAATGAAACATGAGGTCCTTCTTCTACCCACATACACACAAAAAAGTTTGCCAGACAAAATGACTGCCAATGGGCTGTTCCTTATTTTTCTTCTTTTTCTTCTCTAAAATCCATCAAAAGTTGAAATAAACATTTAGCTGTCAAAACAAAACACACACCCCATGTGAAAAACACATATGAATTTAATGACTTTTTTTTTTTTTATAAAAACAACTTCCATCAACTTCCATAGCAAAACCAAATGTTTAAATTGTGTAAAAAGATGACAAAACCAAATGCTGCCACTATTAGGTTCTATATGACAGTCCCAGGGAAAGTAGGTGAGCTGCATAAAGACTAAACAAAATTTGGTAACTTCCACTTTAAGGGTTATCAAAAGTATTTAAAAACTTCAAGTAAGATAGAAAATGACAATGACAAGCTCATTTTGGGTAGATCTCCAGAACAAATTCCATGTTGAACTTTGTTCTCATCAGTTGAGGAAGGTACAGTAATTCACCTTTCCACTATCTAGCTGCAATTGGACCCACTGCCTACAACACGTTACCTCTGGCATTACTATTTATAGGACCAGGTGCTCACCTCTGTGCAGCTGTCTCACTCAACTCACCTCCTTCATCAACCCCAAGCTTTAGGCAAGCTTGTCCAACCTATAACCCAATCTACAACCAAAAGCAGCCCAGAAGGGCTTTGAATACGGTCCAACACAGATTCATCAACTTTCTTAAAACATTATGAGATTTTTTTTTGCGATTTTTTTTTTTTAGCTCATCAGCTATCATTAGTGTTCACGTATTTTATTTGTGGCCCAAGACAATTCTTCCAATGTGACCATGGAAGCCAAAGACTGGGCATTCTTTCTTTAGAGCAAGCAGCAGGATACAATGCTTTAGTCACTGGACTTAAGTTCAAACCCTAACTCTGCCGCTTATTAGTTGTGCAATCTTAGATAAGTCACTTAACGAGCCTTATCTATGAAATGTGCATCAGAGGGGAAGCCAGGATGGTTCAGCAGGTTAAGCGCTCACTTTCCAGTCCCAGGGTCTGAGGTATTAGTCCTGGCCCTGGGCTGTGAAGACCCATATACTGAACTGGGGCATACTTACCATGTGGGAGGCCCCCAGCTCAGTTCCTGCCCTGCATGGCCCTGCCCATCTCTGTGGAAGGAAACCATGTCGAAAACTGATGACATACAACCATGGAGACTGCTCTGGGCCCTCCCCCCACTCTCTGTCTCTCTCTCTCTCTCTCTGTCAAAAACAATAAAATAAATCTCTAAAAATATGTGCATCTTAACTACTTTTTGCAGAGTTGCTGTGAGGACCAAATTGCATAATAGGTACAAATTCAACTCAAGTATTTTCTACAATTATAGGCCTTCAAGTAATATTGGTTCCATTTTTCCCCCTACTCTTGGATCACTTACTCCAAGTATGATCAAATTTAATGCTCATGGTTTTAATTACTCTCAAGCAAGCTCAATGGTATATAGGACATGAGTAATATTAATTTTGTTGTAAGATTTTGAATGGAGTACACCACAAGGGAGACAGTATGACATCGTGCTTAAAACCATGAACTGAGGAGTAACACAATTTAATTTTGATATCTACTTCCAACCCTGACCAGCTCTGAGACCTAATGCACATTACTTTATCTCCTTAACCTAGTTCTTCATTTACAAAATGAAGAAAATACGCCACCTATACAAGTGCCTGGCACAGAGTAATTACTATAAAAGGTAGCTGTTACTGGTCTTTTATTTATTCAGATCCATGTATGGAAACTAGTTACTTTTAAAATTAGTAAAGTGAGCTTAGCCAACTACTCAAGTCACATCAAGACACTGTCATTGTTCTCTATTCTCCTAAAGTTATGTTTTATTGCATTTTGTTGAGGAAATGACATCAACCTCAGTACCATTAACTTTTCCGGTCAGATCATTCTTTGTAGTGGGGGCTGCCCTGTGCACTGTAGAATGTTACAGCAGCATCTCTGACATGCTGGTGCCTCAAGTTATGACAACCAATAATGTCTCTGGACATTGTTCAATGTCTCTTGGGGACAGGACTGCCCCAATTAAAGAACACTGGTCTAGCAATATCCACAAACAGGACAATTCTCAAAGATCCCAGGAGGTAGCCCTGTGAAGGTTTATTCAAGCTACTATTGAGTATTATCCACTCTTCTGGATGCCACCATCCTTATTATTTTTATTTATTTATTTTTATTGTTAAATGTAATGGGGTGACATTGATTGGTGACAATTAGACAGGCTTCCGGATGTACAAGTCCACATCACATTTGACCACAGAAAAATAATTTTTTGGCCCAATTTGCTGTCAGAAGATGCTTTAAGTCACAGGAAAGAGTGCTGGCCTGGCTGTCTTCATCTCACTATATAGTGATACGAAAGGTTGAACTTAAATATCAAGAATTCTGCTATGTCCTCTATATTTATTTATCTTGAGAGCAGAGAGAGAATGAGAGAGAGGGGGAAGGGCTCAGAGCGGTCTCCATAGTTGTACATCATTAGTTGTGACATAGCTTCACTCCACACAGGTGGACGTGGGGCTGCATGGGGTAGGGACCAAACTGGGGCCTCCTGTGTGGGAGGGGAGAATGTTTACCACAGGGCTTGGCAGTTACCAGTTGTACAGCAGCTCAGCATATGGGGTTGCATGGACCGGAACCGGGTTTCAATCCCCTGACTTCACAGTTGGAAGGCAAGAGCTCAACTTGTTGAGCTATCCTGGCATCCTGTGTCCTCTTTATTTTGCATAAAGCTTATCTTTTAAAAAAAGGCCATAGAGCTTAAGGTGACTTATAAACCATATTTTTATCCCAAATGAAAAGTATGCCTTAGTTGAATAAGATAAAATTTATGCAGTGAATAATTCCCTGGAATAAAATAACCCCAGTTTGCATGGCTGAAGCATGTTTATTGTATATGAAGTGCTATGTTAATGTCCAAAAGAAACTGGACAACTCTTTATTATTCACATTCAAATTCACATTCATTGTCTTTTTCATTTAATAATTGCACCAGAAGGCAGTAAATATTTCTTATCCACTGTGCACCCCTGCACCTAGCACAGAGCCTCTGACAGGCTGTAACTCAGTAAATGTTTGTTGAGTAAATTAATGGTCATATATTTTGCTTAATTAAGTACTCCATTGACACAAAAAAGAACCTTTCTTTGCTCTCATCTAACAGAAGCTGAAAGAAAAGATCTTTTAAGAGAAAGTAATTACAGTCCACTCCCTTTTACCCCAAATCCAAACAACTGGAAAGTTGAATTAACCAAAAAAAATTTAGTAGGCAAAAGTTGGGGAAAGCAGCCAAATAGATAAGGCCTAAAGTTCAAGCAAGTGCCAACATTTGTTCAACTCCCACAAGGTTATAAAAGCCAATGTTTCTGGCACCAGAGGGGAAAATGGGAGGGGTGTGGGAGGAAAAGGGGAACCGGGAAGTGGAGGGCAGGAAAACAGAAATCAGTCTCAAAAGGTTAGCTTCCATTCTTTCAACAAACTGTTGTGTGTGTGTGTTTGTTTGGTTTTTTTTGAATGCCAAAACTTTAGGTGTGAAGGTCAATTTCTTATACAGTCTTGATTTACAAATTACTTTTAAAATGGATGTTAGCAAAATATTTAAGGCTACTTAGAAAGGTATTTGATCATATATTTGTTAATTTCTAAAATGTCTTCATCTTTTTTTTTCCCCTCTGTAGTCGCTTGGGGAAAACAACAGGTTCTCAAAAAACTGGGTGAAAGACAGTCCATTTACTCTTTGGTAGAGAAACTTGAGGCCCACCACCCATCAACATGCTTCTCTTTTTAAAAGATTTTCTCTCTCTCAGCATTCTATTCATAAGAGGAAAAAAAAGACTTAAATCGTATTTTTAAATGTACAGTTGACCTTTGAAGAACACAGAGGTCAGGAGGAGTGGAGTGCTGATCCCTGAGTAGTCAAAAAATCCACATGTAATTTTTGACTTCCCAAAGACTTAAATTGTTCCTGGGTATGGAGTGGGGATTGGTTCCAGGACCCTCACAAATCCCCAAATCCCCGGATGTTCAAGGTTCCTATGTAAAATAGCATAGATCAATGCATACAGTTGGTTCTCCACATCTGCAGACTACCAAAAGAAGATCAGCAGATGGGAAACAGTGTAGGTATTTATTGTAAGAAATCCACATATATAAGTGGACCCACACAGTTCAAACCTGTGTTGTTCCAGGGTCAACTGAACTATTTTTAGATTGTTGCCTATACAATGTATCACATTAACATTAGAATGGTACATATAATAGTGTTTATTTACATGTACTTTTGCCATTCTTTAAGACCAAAATCTCTATTTCTACTTAAAACATTTCCAGTTTAGCATTTCCAGTAAACAAATAAACTAATTATCTTATTTAAGTTGTCCACTAATTTGGTACTTATTAAATTAGCTCCAATACACTGGTATCATACAAGAGGAATTTTACCAATTTAAATCTTACACAAATGTCCTTAACATTTCACTCAAAAATCTAGACTTGGTTGAAAAAGGAAGAAAACAAAAACAAACAAACAAAAAAACGCTTTCCTTTTCCAAAAATTCAATATTGGAATGGTGGCATAGAATTTCAAAAAACAGATATGGCTACAGAGCCTATATGGTAGTATTAGACTTATTGGGAGGTGGTTTGTACAGAGCATGACTTATCTGACCAATTTCCAGTTGTTTAAAGATTATATTTACTCTTAAAATGTTAAATAAGGATTTTTAAAGACTGAAGGTAAAGATTAGATTGGAACCTTATATAACCAAAATGGGAAAGCACGTATGGACTCACCACATTAAAGGCAATGGCTCCTTAAAATGTATTCTTCCTAAACAAATAAGAGCATGAGTTTCCAAAGGCCAAGCTACCATCCCAGAAGCCCTTGCTTCTTCAGTGGGGAGAGTTCTGGTCTGTTCCCTGAGAAGACAAGCTGGGGAGGGAAAGACTTTACAAAATTCCAAGGGGCCCATAATTTAAACTTATGCTATTCTGCACATGTTCAAATTTCCAAGGAACGACATGAAACTTACATTAAAACTGTCTTAATCAAGATAACAGAAAAAATATTATTCCTACTGCTCTATAAGCTTGCCATTGATTTGATAACCCAGGAAAGAATTACAGGCAATTACAAAATGATGGCTCCAATTAGGAAAACTGGATCTATTCCAAATTCAAATCAAAGGGGGCTCCGATAATCCCAATGGCATAATTTAAATGAATATAGGGGATATCTAGCAAAGACTTAGGACGTTTATTTTATTTCTACATCTGAAAGGCAAGCAAAATGATACAACGATGGCTCTCTTGCCCTTCAGGAAATTCAAAAACCAAACCTGGAGTCCCCTTATTAATAAATCTTGTTCTCTTCTTTTCCCAGGGGGGTCTCCCTAGTACAGGGACTTTATTGTAAAGGGCAATCAAAACAACCCTGAGAAACTTGCAAAGTCCCAAACGCAGAAAATAATATAGCATTGAGCCCGAATTACAGTTTTGCCTTGCTGATTTCCAAATGTCTACCTAGTCCTGGACGGTGAGAAGCCCTGAGGAATGGAAGAGAAACTTCGAAAGCAGAAAGTGCTCCCGTAGAGCCTAGAACAGACGGCACCTTGTAAGAATTTCAAGCTTTTTGAAAAGGAAAGGTCACACCCTGCAATCTTGAAAATCCACTTTTTAAGGCTCAACCCACGTGATAGAACCTTCTTCTAGCTTTTGTAGGTTCCATGCTGGAGCTGAAATCGCCCACTCCCCCCACCCTCATTCGCCACCGCCGTCCCGCGCCATCACATTAAAGAGAAGCACAGTGGGCTCTCCTTCCTCTTCATTCTCCTTGCACCCCCACTCCTCTAACTGCCCCCTAGCATCCCCGTGGAGATAACCCAGAAGAGCCCCTCACCTCCACTCCTTCGCATCCCCATCCTCACCACCCTCTTTGAGCAAATCAAGGCAGGTCTCCCCTCATTACTAACCCAAGCTCCATCACCCTTGATGAGAAAACCAAGCCCCCCACTCCCCACTCCCCTGCTAGCTGTCCTTGTTGAGAAAACCAAGAGGTGCTCCCACCTCACCCAACCCCCACTGCCCGCCATCCTGGGTGACAAAACCAAGCCCCCCCCCCTTCCTTCCCTCCTTCCTCCCCACTATTTCGCTGAGACAAACATGGAGAGCCCCTCTTTCACTCCCGCTCCCTCACCACCACCCAGCTCCCTCCCCAGTAGCTCCCATCCCCACTGCCCGCCACCCTCTTGACAGAAGCCCAGGGAAACAGAGGAACACACTAGAGCGGCTCCCCCTTCAGTCGGTGTCCCGAAGCTCGGTGCGCCCCCAGCCCCAGCCCCTGGACAGGCGGCCAAGGCCCGAGGCCGCAGGTAGCGAGCCCCGGAAGGCCAGACAACCCCGGCCAGCGGCGGCGGCAGGGCAGGACGGCAGCGACTCCCCAGGGACGCCGGCCGGCGGGCGGGAGGCACACACGCACGCACACGCGGAGAGAAAAGCGGGCTTACTGCCTGGGGATGCTCGGCAGCGTAGCTGTCCCGGCGGCGGCCGCTGCCTGCACCGAGACCAAGTCGCGGTGGTGGCGGCGGCGGCAGTGGCGGACTGAGCCCCCTCGGCCAGGCGCGGGATGTAGGGCGCGGGAGGGGCGCGAAAGGAGGGGCGCGCGAGGGGGGCGGGGAGGGGTGGGAGCGCGCGCGGGGGCGGGCACGGGTGGCCCGCCACGCCTGGCCCGGGGCGGGGCGTGGCGGGGCGCGCGCCAGGCGGAGCTCTGCCCGCGGGGGCTGCGGGGCTGGGCGCGCGCGCAGGGGCCGGTCCGGCGGGGAGCTGGGAGCAGTAGCGCCACGCACTTCGCGCACCCGTGTCCCTGCTTCGGGAGCGGCGGCGCTGCCTGCAAGGCGCGGGCTCGCGAATAAAGTGGCTGCGGGGAGGCAGTGGCGAGCGCTTCTCCGGAGGGCCCGCTCAGGCCTGGAGAGGAGGATGGGTTGGGGACGCTCGGGGCCCTGGTCTCTAGCGCCGCAGCCTTTGAGCCGGGCGGGGAGTCACGAGTCACTGCAGGCAGTCTCGCCTAGGGCAGAGGAGATGAGAGTAACAAAGAGAGTAGAGCAAAGGTGGCCTCACTAAAGGCCTCTGCCAAAGTGCGGATTCCCAGCAAAGCGTCCCAAATTCAGAGCGCACCCCTTTCCGCCTCTGACTGCTCAACCCCGATGTTTGGAGTGGCGCGGAGGGATCCACTGACAACCCTTCCCCTTAGTAACAAGCAGGAGGGAAAGGAGTCGCATCCATAAACCCAATGCCACTCCAGAGGGTTTTACATCACTCAGAAAAATAGGGATGGCAGCTGCACAGAGCTACTCATTCATTCTCTCAACATTCAGTTTACTGAACCCTTACCATGTGCCAAGGACTGTGCCAGGCGCTAGGAAGACAGCGCGGAGTCCTGTAGAACACTATCCACCCTGTCCTGGGAGCTTGCAATCTAGTCGTGGAGAAAGATGATGAAGAAGTTAATAATTAAATCTGGACTAAGACCTGTGCTGGGAAAGAAGAGGGTGCAAACTGTGTGGTTATAAAGTAGAAGGTGGCATTTAAGCTGAGCCCTGAACATTATGACAGAAGCAACCATAAGAAAAGACAGAAAAAAGCCTCCCAGAAAGAGGGAGCAGATGTACGAAAGCCAGAGGAGGTGGCAAATCTTCATGCCTTATTAGAACAAGTTTGTCCAACTTGCTGCCTGTGGGCCACATGCAGCCCCAGACAGCTTTGAACACAAAATCATAAACTTCCTTAAAACATTGTTAGATATTTTTGTGATTCTTCTCTTTTTTTTATTTTTATTTTTTTTGATCTCATCAGCTATCATTAGTGTCAGTGTATTTTTTTTAATTATTAAATTTATTGGGGTGACATTGATTGATATTAATTACACTGTTTCCAGGTATACAACTCTACATTATATTGTCTATACATTGCATTATGTGCTCACCACCCAGAATCAGCTCACTTTCCATCACCATATGTTTGATTCCCCCTTGTCAGTGTATTTTATGTGTGGCCCAAGACAATTCTTCTTCCAAAGTGGCCCAGGAAAGCCAAAAGATTAGACACCGCTGCCTTAGAACTAAGGTGGTGATTGTGATGGGCACCAGAAGAGCTGGCGAGAGTCGCATAATATAAGGCTGGATATTTTAGCAAGGCCCAGGTAGTGAACTGCATCCTAGTCAATGGGCAGACCATGTCATTCCAAAATAAATGGGGGTCCATTGAATGAATGGTTTTACCCTGGATCATGACATGATTTGATTTATATTTATTTTTTCCTTTGAGGTAATTGTAGATTCACATATATTTATAAGAAATAAAACACAGATCCTATGTACCCCTTACCCATTTTCCTCCAATACGAAACTATAATACAAGATCACAACCAGAATACTTACATTAGTACAATCTACCAATCTTATTCAGATTTCCTTGGATTTCCTTGTATTCATGTCTGTATTTAATTCCATACAATTTTATCACATGTGTAGGCTCATGTATCCACCACCACAGTCAAAATACAAAATAGTTCAATCATTACAAGGATGCATCCTGTTGTTCTTTTATAAGTTACAGCTACTTCCCCAATCCCCCCAGTCCCTTACCCTTGGGGACCATTAATCTGTCCTCTATTTTTACAATTTGTCATTTCAAGAATGTTATGTAAATGAATCATATAGTATGTAACCTTTGAAGATTGGCTTTTTATTTTTTTCACTCACCTTCTTTTTTATTGCTGAATAGTATTCCCAGCCTGACTTACATTTTTAAAAGACCAATTTGACTACCATGTGGAGAAAATTTCAGAGGAGGTTGAGAATTGAAACACAGGGACTGGTTAGGAGGCTTCCCCAATAGTCCCTGTCAAAACTGATGGTGGTTTAGATTAAGGCACTACCTGTGGAACGATTTGATGGAACAGGTTTGAAGAAAGAACTGGAGTCAAAGTGGAGACAGCAGACAATTGTTCTGAGATGTGTCACTGTAAAGGGGAACAAAAGTTGAGTGGAACAGGAAGGACAATTAAGGACAAAAGAAGGTTTATTTTTCCCTTTTTAATTTGAGAGATGAGAGTGTGTTTAAGAATGACCAGTTTGGGGGAAGCCGGGATGGCTCAGTGGGTTAAGTGCTCACTTTGCAGCCCTGGGGATCGAGGATCGAATCCCGGCCCCAGCCCGTGTGGACCCATATGCTGAAACTGGGGAGTGCCCCCAGTTCAGTTCTCACCAGGGTGAAGACCCTGGCCCAGTTCCGACCCTGGCCCAGTTCCTGCCCTGTGCAGCCCCTTGCCTACTTGTGGAATCAAACTATGTGGAAAAACCAATGATGTGCAACTATGGAGACTGTTCTGGGCCCTCCCCTTCTCTCTGTCTCTGTATCTCTCTCTCTCTCTCTCTCTCTCTCTCTCTCTCTCTCTCTCTCATCAAAAACAATAAAAAATAAATCTTAAAAAAAAAAAAGAAAAGAATGACCAGTAAGGAGGGGTGGCTGATGAGAGAGAAGAGCTTAATAAAGAAGCTAAATCCTTGCCTAGGCAAGATTAAAGGGGAGCTGGATTCCACACAAAGGATGGGCCCTCCACCTGCTGAAAGGCCTTCTCCATTGTAAAGACCATGGAGATATATACAGATCAGAGGGTGGGGTAGGGTGGGGTAGGGGGCAGCCAGTTGCATGCATAGATCAAGCAAATCTAGTCTGATGATTCCTATTTTTCTATTGGTATACATACTGACTCCTGGCTTCCTTTAGGAGACAGTATAAGGCCTTGCAAAGTTCCCTTCTTTCTCCCTGGCACCAGGGGCCTGGCCCATCCCTTTTTCCATTCCAAGCCCTTAGATGCACTGAAGTTTGGTCTTTCTGGGTGGTCAGAGAATGTCCAGCTCCACGCTTGCTAGGAAAAGAAGAAGCTGGTCTGGCCCACCGTGATGCCAAGGACAAGAAGCTCCTGAGCAGGCAACTCCCCAAATATAATATCAGCTCAGCCCACAGCCATAAAATAGCCAAGAGGCACCCAAGCTGAAGGACTCTGGTTGAAAGACCCTATCCCAAGGAAGCTTCTGGCCGTCCTTTGACACTCTATTAGTGTTTGTTGTGGTTCATTCCTCTCCAGACACCTTTCTTCCTCCCTCTTCCTTTCTCCATTTTTCTTTCCCCTCCTTTATGCCCTCACCTTCTTTTCCACCTCTCCAACTTCTTTTTTCCTTTCCTCTCCTCTGCAGATATTCATTGTGTGCTCCTACTAGGTAAAAGGCACCAGTCTCCCACATTGCCCCGCTTGGTCTGCACCCAAGGTCAGTTCTGCCTGCTTCTTAACACTTCATGTTCTTGGATTTGAACTCAACTTTTGTGAGTCATGGGAACACATTATTCCACTTAAAATAGGTGGAGGACTGTGTTTCAGAATAAGCAAAACGAATAAAAGGAAAGAGGGTTCCCAAATTATTGACTTGTACATTACATTCTGGTAATGCTTCTAGTATCAAGAAGCAAAAAGAAATTTGTTTAATTTTTCTCAGGATGACTAGATTCAGATGGTATGATCTCAGAGCTGATCTTTTTCATTTCTGTTTGAGTAAGGAAATAGACATGAGAAGGGTCTTAGATTTCAACAGAATTAAAAGTACCCTTAGAAGGAAAAATGAAGCATTTAACAGCATACACAAAGTAATTAAGTCCTTTACTTTCTCTTCAAAAAGTACCATTATGACTAGTGATTCTAAGTTATTGAAAGTATAATATATACCCAAACAGTTTGCATACATCATTTTATTTATTCCACATCTTATTTACTCTTTACATTAGTTACTATTATCCCTACTGTACAGATAGTATTATTCCCACTGTACGAGGCTCAAATAGGTTAAGTAACTTTGGAGCTAGCATTTAAAACTAAATAGCATGGCTCATGAGCCTACAATTCAAACCAGATACTATACTTCCAAATCAATGACAGAGGAGAGTTAATTACTCTTACCATGACCATCCAAAATGGCTGCTTCTTTCAGGTAAGTGATTTTTTTCAAGATGATGCTAAGTCCTTCATCTTGATGACTTTCCCCTATCAATGGAAACCACGGAGTTCAAGTGTCTCCTTCCACAAGAGACCTCAAGCCTACAGACAATTCATCCATTTCATGATCATCACACATCATGGAAATGGTAAAGCCTGTCACAACTCCTAGTGAGCACATTTACCTCTCCAGACAGCTTTACCTCCCACCTCTTCCCTCTCAGTCCCTGTGGGCCATCATCCTAGGGTCTAGAAGGATCTTGAAACACAACCTGTGCATTCCCCTCTAGAAGCCTGTTACTGTGGTTCTTTCTGCTTAGAACACAGCATCTATGACTTCCTGGACATTTCTGTATTTAACAGGTATCTCCTCTCTGCCTGTCCCCACCCTGACCTATTTCTCTTCCTGTATTCCCTGTCTTTGTTAATGGCATGCCACCCACCCCAGCCCACTACTGGTGACCAAGATGAAAGCTTCTTACTTAACTTTGACTCCTTCATATTCAATAGGTCACCAAGTCCTTTAAACTCTACTTGTGAAATAGTCAAACATCACCTCCTCCTCTTCCAATACATCACAGGCAAACTCAGGAAGAGTAGTTGCTCCCATGGTATTTGGATTATACTGTTAATATAGCATGTGATTGTTTACAACCCTGATGATTTCAGGGGTCTACTTTTCCCAACAGATCATAGACTTCTTGAGGGCAGGCAATGTGTCTTTCCTGTTTATACCTCCAGTTTCTTGGAATATGATAGGCATTAAATTAATATATCTTTTAAAAAATATTTCATTTTGGTAAAATATAAACATATATAAAATAGAGAGAGCAGTATAATGAATTTACATGTACCCAACACTCAGCTTCAATAATTATCAACACAACCAATTTTGTTTCATTTACATTCACCCACCCATTCCCTCAACACACACACACTGGATTATTTTAAAGCAAATGCAACACATTGTATCAGTCTATCCAAAAACACTTCAGTACATATTGCTAAAATAAATAAATAAAGACTCTTTTTTTTAAAACATAGTATAATGTCATTATCACATCCCAAAGCAGTTAACTAAAATTCCTTAATATCAACAAATACCCAGTCAGGATTCAGAATTCCACATATGTCTCCTAAATATCTTCTATAGTTTGTTTATTCCAACCAGGATTCCTTTCCAGGCTCATTTATGATATTTGGTTGATATGTCTCCAGTTAATGATTCTTGGATTGATAAATGGATGGGTGGACGACTCCTCCCCACCTTCTCTCACTCACAGTCTATCATAGTACAAATTCTGATAATTTTACAAAGACCCATTTATCTGATGCTAGAACCTGCTTGAGTTCTTCTCTGATATCCTAATTAAAAATAATCTCTCCCTTTTTTCATAGCATTTTTCAAGAGGTTTCTTTTTTTTTTAGTTCTAATATTTATTTATTTATTTATTTATTTATTTATTGTTTTTTGACAGAGAGAGAGAGAGAGAGAGATACAGAGACAGAGAGAGAACTGAACTGGGGGAGCTCCCAGTTCAGCATATGGTACCGCACGGGTCAGGGCCGGGATTCGATCCCTGGTCCCCGGCGCTGCAAAGTGAGTGCTTAACCCATTGAGCCATCCCAGCTTCCCCTTCAAGAGGTTTCTTGATCATATTACATTTATTCTCATATAAAGATTTTGTGAAGACAGGTTTTCTCTCCTATAAAGTTTTCAGCTCCTTGAAATAAGTAAAATTCCTTAATCGTTATTGTGTATCTAATGGTACTGAGTGCAGGACCTTGTTCATATTAGATAACCAAATAAATGATTTCTAAAGTGAATGGAGTTTAATTAACACCAACACTCATAGACTCCTTTGTCTCCCTTGGTTATAGTCAAACAACCACAACCTTTGGAATCTTGTAGACCTGAGTTCAAGTTTGAGCTTGGCCACTTATCTGGGTGGCCCAGGGCAAGTTATAAACTCAGGTGTATTCAAACATTTTTGCTAGTAACTACTGTAAAAAGGGAGGGGAGTTAAAAATATATGGTAATGAAGGAGAATTTGGATGGTGAACACAATGCAATATCAATATACAGATGGTATATTATAGAAGTGTGCACTTGAAACCTATATAATCTTATTAACCAATGTTACCCAATACATTTAATAAAATAAAAAAAGTTTTAACAAAGATTAAAAACAAACAATGCTTGCTCATATGCTCTCTAAAATAAATTTGAAAACCTGTCTATCCCCTTACATGCTGTACTTTGATGGGTTTCATCCCATTTTTTAATAGTTACAAAGGAAGTTATTTTTGATATATAGTAGATATCAGCATTCCAAAATAAAGTGGTTATATCACTGTTTTTAAGTCCTTCCAATTGAATATGAATACAACAGCCATTTCATGTCCCCCATCAGCTATTTTTAAAAATACATGATTAATATATCTTTAACAGTTGGAAATTGTACATCATTTCTTTTTCTCCTTAAATTCATATGTCCACTCTACTTCACCCATAGAATTTTGCCCTAATGTACCATATTTATGCTTATAAGTTTGTTTTTCATCACTCTACATGCTTCTGAGCAACAAAGATATGACCATAAGTTATTTTTTTCTTTTTTCGTTTTGACCCCCTTCACCCATTTTTTCCATTCTCCAAGCCCTGCTACTGGCAACCACCAATCTGTTCTCTGTATCTATGAGCTTCATTGATTGACTGGTTGATTTTAGATTCCACACATAAGAGACATCATATGAGTATTAGTCTTTATTGGTCTGATTTACTTCACTTAACATAATGCCCTTAAGAAGGGAGAGGGGGGTAGTAGGGAGGGGATATCAAATATATGGTGATGGAAAGAGAGCTGATTCTGGGTGGTGAGCACATAATGTGATGCATGGGTGATGTGATGTGGACTTGTACATCCGGAAACTGTCAAATTGTTACCAATCAATGTCACCCCATTAAATTTAACAAAAAGACAAACAAACAAACAAACAAAAAACACCTGGAAACAATGTAATTGTTATCAACCAGTGTTACCCCAGGAAATTAAAAAAATAAAAAACAAACAAACAAAAAGATCCACCTATTGTTATCACAAATGGTAGCATTTTATTCTTCTTTTATGGCTAAAAAAATATTGCTGTCTCTGTGTGATAGTGTGTGTGTGTGTCATACCTTCTTTACCCATTCATCTGTGAATGGACACTTAGGTAGTTTCTGTATCTTGGCTACTGTAAATAACACTGCAACTAATACAAAGGTGCAGATATCTTTTCCAGTTAGTATATTTGTTTATTTTGGATAAATACCCAGAAGTTGAATTGCCGGATCATATGGTAGTTATATTTTTAATTGTTTGAGGCACTTCCATACTGTTTTCCATAGTGGCTGTATCAATTTACAGTCCCACCAATAGCCATAACAATTAAAATTAATTTTTAAAATTTCCTATCACCACAAGGCTCTTATGTATTTAAGGAGAATGTTTTCTGGATAGAATTATCCTTAGTACACAAATGATCAAAAAACTTACATATTTTATAAAACTTGAAATATAATTTAAATATACAGTGCAAAATATGTTTTGGAACTGTATCTTTTAATGATAAATGACTTATCAATTAGGTTATGCATTTATGAATTAATATTACTATTGCTAAAATGAGGCAGTGTTTGTTACTGATTTTTTCTTGATTCTTCTTTTTACTTATTAAAAATGTAAACTCTGAGAAGCTTTGTTCACAGAAATGCGTGGAAAGAAATGAAAACAATTTTCTCACAACATTGTCACACAATTCTTGGTATTTCTTCTGAGTTATGTATCAAAAATCGGATTGTGATCTATCATCAATAATTAATTTTAATGATTTATTAGCTGACAGTTACATTAGATTCTTCAGCAATTTTCTTGAAAGCAAAGCAAAAGGTCTTCAATTTTCTTGAAAGCGAAGCAGTGATTAGGGCCATTAATTTTTCCATACCAACATCCTTATTTTGGCTTGTCCCTTTGTTTGGTATCAGGAGGTTTCTGTCCCACCCATTTCTCTACAATACACCAAAGTCATATTAGGGAACTCAGACAGAGAATTATCTTTCTTTTATAAAAAAAAAAAAAAAAAAAAAAGAGGCTATTGAAAAAGAGTGGGTAGGGAAGGAGAACCCACCTGCTCAGTGTTCCCTCAAGAGATCAATTTTAGGAAGCTGAGTCTAGAAACTGATTTCTTTTCAACTGAATGTGCCAATGGACTCCTGACAATTCTTTATGTATCCCTAATAATATTCACAATCTAGGTTCACTTAATTTACCTCATCCCAGTTTCCACATCTGCAATTGGGAACTGGCATACTCTAAATCACAAGATTAATATGATGATGGAATTAAATTAGATGCTACATGTAAAGCACCTAACACAATGTCAGGCATATACTGGTAGGCATTCAGCAAATATTAGATTCCCTTTCTACCTTTCCATCTTGACATACCCCATTTTACACAAATAGGATTGGTAATATTCTTCTTCTTCTTCTTTTTACAGTGTAAAAACTGTGTTAAATAAAGGTTATGACTTGGCCAGGATTACACATGAAATCAATAAAAGTAAGCTGAAAATCTAATTCAGGACATGTCCCTGTTTTTTTGTTGTTGTTTTTTGTTTGTTTGTTTAACTTCCAGACATTTTTAAAAAAGAAAAGTACAAAGAATAATATCACAAAGACATGCTCCCACCACTCAGAATTAACGACTGTTAACTGTTTATATTTACTTTTATATTTACTCTCTTTCAGAAATAAAAACAAATATTACAGATAATATTCAGATAAGTATTTAATATTGGCCACTGCCTTCAGTCTTACTCCCTTCTATCTTCTGAGTCAACCATTATTATGAGTTGGTTTTGTTTTATTATTTTATATTTAATGCACTTCAGTAGTAGTAACATTAGTATACATCATTTTCAGCTTATTTTTGTTTATCTCTTTGTCTCATTGTTGTGGCTTATTTATTCTCCTCCTTGTCTTTACATAATAATAATTTTTAAAGTTTATATATTCTATTTATATAATTTACTCCAATGTAATGAGTATCTTTATTCTTCTCCCAAACAATTTCCTCCACCTCCACCTTAAACTGGTGTTTTTGTTAACTGTGATTTTAGTTCCACTTTTTTGTTTTGTTTTTGTACATGTTGATTTGATACGTTTATATATTGAACAGCTTGCCACTGTAGCTTTAACTAATGCCTGTTTGTTTTTTAATTGAGACATAATTCACCTACCATTTAATTCACCCTTTTAAGGTGTATAATTCATTGGTTTTGCACCCATCACCACTATTCAGGACATTGTCATCATCCAAAAAGAAACTCCACTAGTAGTCACTCCCCCAGTCGTTTCTTATTCCTCCCTATCTCTAGCTCCTGGCAATCACTGATCAGCTCCCCTTTTCCATGCATTTGCATTTTGTGGAAGTTTCATATAAATTCAATTATACAATGTGTGGTCTTTTGTGTCTGGTTTCTTTCACTTAGTATAATATTTTCAAGGTTTATCCTTTATACTGCTGAATAATAGACCATTGTATGGATATTTTGTTTGTTCATTCCATTTTGTTTATCCATTCATCAATTGAAGGACATTTGAGTTGTTTCCCCTTTTGTGCTGATATGAATAATGCTGCTATAAGTATTTGTGTATCAGTGTTTGTATGGACATATGTTTTCAATTTTCTTGAATATACAAGGGCTGTCTGGAAAAAATGCAGCCATTGTCAATATAATGAGAACAGTTACATGGCTGGATACTTTCCAGACAGCCCTTGTATACCTAGGAGTAGAATTGCTAGGTCAAATGACAACTGCATGTTTAAGCCTTTGGGAAACTGCCAGAATGTTTTCCAAAGTACCAATTTACACTCCCAACAGGAAGTGAAGGTTCCAATTTCTCCACATTCTCAACACTTCTTATTGTTCATTCTTTTTAATATAGCCTTGTTGGTATATGTGAAGTGGTAACTCACTGTGGTTCTGATTTGCATTTCCCTGATAACTAATGCTATTTGTCAATTTCTGTTATAAAAAATGTCATCTGAGATTTTGATAAAGATTGCATTGAATTTGTAGATCAATTTTGAAAGTATTGCTGTTTTCACAAATTAAGTCTTCTAATCCATGAACAACGGATGTCATTTAATTTATTTAGGTTTTGTCTAAAAAATATTTTATAGTTTTCAAGAGTACAGTTTTATCCGTTTTTGTTAAATCATTCCTGAGTATTTTATTCTTTTGACGCTGTTACAAATAAAATTATTTTCTTAATTTTACCATTGTATTGTTCATCGCTTGTGTGTGGAATTATAATTAGGCTGACCAGAAACTAAGGCCTGTTTCAAGTGGTACATATAGTCAGCCTAGTCTCACTAGGTTAAATCCAAGGTGTCAGTATGCTGATCATATGTTCCATTTGAAATGGAACAGTACTGTTGTTTTCTGTCCTATTTAAAATGGGATGTTTGGGGAGGCTGGGATAGCTAAGCGTGTTGAGTGCTTGCAGCCCAGGGACAAAGGATCGACTCCCAGCCCCAGCTCGTGTGGACCCCACATGCTGAACTGAGATGTGCCTCCCATGTGGGAGTCTCCCAGCCCAGTTCCTGCCCTGTGCAGCCCCCGCCCACCTGTGTGGAACAAACCATGTCAAAAACTGATGACGTACAACTATGGAGACTGTTTTGGGCCCTCCCACTTCTCTCTGTCTCTCTCTGTTTCTGTTTGTGTCAAAAGCAATAAAATAAATCTCAAAAAAAATAAAATAAAATGGGACATCTGGTCAGCCTAATTACAATTGATTTTTACATATTGATCTTGCACACTGCAATTTTGTTGACCTCATTTATTAGTTCTAATTGGTTTGTTGGTGAGTTTTTTTTAATATATTTTATTTATTTATGACAGAGAGAGAGAGAGATAGAGAGATACAGAGACAGAGACAGAGAGAGAACTGAACT
>PVKE010029240.1:0-20391 GCA_004027555.1 Craseonycteris thonglongyai | reverse complement strand
ATAAGTCAGAATGAAAGAATCCGGAAAAATATGACCTCACTTATAGGTGGAATATAAAACTGAAAGTTACAAAGACACAGAGACCTATGGACACACCCAATAACTTGGTGATTGCCTGAGGGAAGGGGAGGAGGGGGGAGGGAGAGAGGGAGGGGAGGTGGGAGAGGGCACCAGCATTATGGACACACTCAATGGTTTGTTGGTTACCTGGAGATGGGGGAGGAGGGGGGAGAGAGAATTGTGTGGGGAGGTGGGAGTGGGCAGCAGATATATTGTGATGGAAGGGAAGCTGATTCAGGGTGGTGGGCACATAATGTGGTGCATGGGTGATGTGATGTGGACTTGTACGTCTGGAAACTATCTAATTGTTACTAACCAATGTCTCCCCATTAAATTTAACAATAAAAATATATAAAAAAATACACCTGAGGAAACCAGGATGGCTCAGAGGGTTAAGTGCTCACTTTGCAGCCCTGGGGACCAAGGATCGAGTCCTGGCCCTGACCCATGTGGACCCATATATGGAATTGGGGTGTGCTTCCCATGAAGGAGGCCCCCAGTTCAGTTCTTGCCCCTCAGTTTGGCCCCTGGCTGGTGGGGGCGTGCCTCCCATATGAGAGGCCCCCAGCCCAGTTCCCACCTTGCATGGCCCCCACCCACCTGTGTGGAATGAAACCATGTGGAAAACTGATAATGTACAACTAAGGAGACTGCTCTGGGCCCTCCCCCTTCTCTCTGTCTCTGTTTCTCTCTATCTCTGTCAAAAACAAAATAAATCTTAAAAAAAAAAACTCCTGCAATACATTTAGGGACCACACAGATAATCCAGATTAATCTCTCCATCTGAAGTTCCTTAATTTAATCACATACTCAAAGTTCTTTTTTTCCCAAATATGGTAATACACACAAGTTGCAGGGATTAGGATCTGATGCCTTCAGGGCCATTACTCAGCCTACACACTGGCTACGACCAAAAACCTTCCTTCTGAGGACCTTTCCAGTGATTCCATGGGAATTCCACCAGGTGTGCTCATACCTCAGCTCAGCTCAGCTCAGCTCAGCTCAGCTCAGCTCAGCTCAAGCTCGCTCTGTTACCCCTTCCCTTGAAGGGCTCACCTAATGGGGAAAGTGGGAAGGGAGGAAAAGAGCTAAAATACTGCGGCTGCCAGCTACTAGCAGCCAAGGGAACCAGGAGGTGGATGAGCCAAGCTCTGCCCAGGTGGTCTACACTCAGTTGAGAGCAGAAAATGAATCAGCTTGCTGGAGCTTTAGCTGGATCTGATAGGCTAAGAGGGAGATGCGTGCTTGGCATGTGCATCTGGCAGGTAGGTGTATTAAGTATGATGAATTCTTGGAAAGGGGCCACTTCCCAGTGGAGGGCTGGTTTTGCAGGACATTCGCAGCCAGCCTCGTCAACCTTTAAGGCTGAGGAGGGTGAAAGAAGGCCGAAGAGAGAAACAAGAGTAAGGAAGTAGGGACAGATGGCTGCCCAAACCCAACAGGCTATTCAACAAAGATCAGGAGAAGTGGAGAATTGAAGCAATTATCTGGATAAATAAAGCAAAAAAGAAAAAGGTGATGGGATTTGTGGGCCTTCCCAGCAAGGCCAGTTATTTACACAGTTTAACCCACTAGACAATTACCCAGACTTCCCTGCACTTGTGAGGACACAGCACACAGAGGCAGTGGTCCAGAGGCCCATGGTTAGTTCACCCCTCTGAACAAGATGTGCCCTTAAAACAAGCCACTCATGTGGATAGAAATAAAGAATGTCAAAGTAGTGCCTACGTATAATTAGGTGATAGTCAATTGAACTAAATAAAGTGGGTTTGATCTTTTTAATTGTTGGATAAAGTGCTGACAACAGCATCATGTTGTTTGGCAAATTGTGCAATGATTAATTCCTTCGTTTGATAACTATCTGGTAAGTACCTGGCATATATTAATCAGAAATGACTCTTACTCTCAAGGAGCAAGTAAAAGAAATAAAATATATTTATAAATAATTTACCTAATCTTTTCAATAACCCATGCTAGTCACTCTTACTCCCACACTAGTGGATAAGAAAACTCAAGTTCACAGCAATTAAGTTTCTTATACAGAGGCACACTTAGTGACAGAGTCTAGATTTGAACTGTATCTCTCACAGATGAAACCCATATTTGTTCACATGACCCAATATTTTCTTAAACGAGGGGGCATTAGGATGCTGGGATAGCTCAGGGGTTGAGCATTTGTCTCCCAATCATGAGGTTCATGTGCTAAACTGTAGCACAACTGGTAATCACCAAGATGGCTCAGGGCGAGGGTCCACACCTCCCATGTGGAAGGCCCCAATTTGGGTCCCACCCCATGCAACCCCACATCCACCTGTATGGAATGAAACCATGTCACAACTAATGATGTGCAACTATGAAGACTGCTCTGGGCCCTCCCCCTTTGCTCTGTCTCTCACTCTCTCTCTCTTACCTTCTCTCAAACAATGAAGTAAATCTTTAAAAATAAAATAACTAGTCCTTCAAAGCTATATAGAATTCGAACAAGTTGAGATGAAGGAAAATGCACTTAATGTACAGGAAAAAATGGGTCTAGGGATATAATCATGATACATGACTGCTGAATGGGAAATTAGAAGGAAGAAGTTTATAGGTAGAAATTATGAGGTCAATTTTTTAAGTGTTTATGGGAGGGGCCCAAAGACATGCAGATAGAAAATATCAGCACTCACAAAACCAGAACCCTGCCGAGATCCAGGTGTCCTCACACAAAACAAATGGTGGAAGCCATGAACAGACAAAGGCAAAGAGTCTATGAGGAAATAAAGAGAAAGGAAGGGGAGGGGAGGGGAGGGGAGGGAAGGGAAGGGAAGGAAAGAGAAGAGAACCTTTAGGAAGTCCTACCTTCAGGAAGTAGAAGGAAATGGAAGGTGAAAAGGAGTAAGTAGTCAGGGAGCTGAGAAGTCAAGTATCCCAGAACCTAAAGGGAGAGAGAATTTAAACGAGAGAGGTGAAACTATGACAAATATGCAAAAAGATCAAGGGGGATGAGGACTGAGAAAAGGCAAGTGGATAGGCAGCTAGGGTGTTTTTTGTGACCATTAAATAAGAATGTATGTTTGGGTAATAGAAATAGCAGGAATGGATTACTCTTGAATGAACGCTAAAAGGGAGGAGAGAGGACAAGTAGGAGCAAGGGAGAGAGAACTTTCATGGAAAGATACATATTGGGCTGCATGATTTAAAACATCATAAATTTCCTCTTTCATCTCCCCTTTTTTCCTACTCTCCTTCACAATTCTCCACTGAGATGTAAACTTATTCTATCCAAGTGAATCAGTCAAGGTGGGAACACTAATTTGAGCAGAACTGTCAATATTATTCTGGAAAAAAGAGTTGATAAACTGTTCTAGCGAGAATTGTCATCAAAAATAGAACCACATGGGGGATGCCAGGATAGCTCAGCAGGTTGAAAGGTCCAGGGATTGAATCCTAGTCCAGGTCCATGTAAACCTATATGCTGAGCTGTGGTACAACTGGTAACCATTGAGATGGTGGTGAAGATTCTCACTTCCCATGAGGGAGATCCCTAGGTCGGTTCCTGCCCCATGACTATGGAGACTGCTCTGGGCCCTCCCTCCTCCCCTCCTTTCTCTCTCTCTTTCTCTCTCTCTCTCTCTCTCTCTCTCACACACACACACACACACACACACACACACCTTCTCTCAAACAATAAAATAAATCTTTAAAAATAATAGTGTTACATGGGATGCCAGGATAGCTCAGCAGTTGAGTGCTTGCCTCATAGTTTCGAGATCCAGGATTTAATTCCCAGTCCCAGCCCATTCAACACAAGTGCTGAACTGCGGCACCACTGGTAGCTGCCAGAATATCTCAGTGGGGTGGTGATAGATCTTGCCTTCCTTGCGAGAGGCCCCTGGTTTGGTTCCACCTGTGCAGCCCCACATCTACCTGTGAGGAATGAAATTATGTCACAACCAATGATGTACAACTATGGAAACCGCTCTGGGCCCTTCCCACTTTCTCTCTCTCTCTCTCTCTCTCCCTCTCTCTCTCTCTCTCTCTCCTTCCCTCAAAACAATAAGATAAATCTTTTTTTAAAAAAATAGTACCATGTAGGGTAGTAATTGCAAGGATCATAGGGTTTAGGTTTAGCATGGTTTTCTTTGTAGAAAGGATAGTTGCACGTGTTTGTAGGGGAAGGCCTACTGTCAAGGGAAAGAGAGAACATTCTCTAAAAGGAGAGATTATGATTCTAGATGAGTATGGAGAGAAAGCAGGCTGAGTCACACAAGTAAGGGCTTGTTTTAGAGAGAAGAAGGGACATTTCTGTCTCTGAGATGTGAAAGAAACAAAAACAAGAAGGCTGACAATGAGGAGAAATCAGAGAAGGAGGACCATGGCAAGCTAAAAAAATTATACCAATCTTCTCAATGAGGACGAACACACAAGCTGCACTAATATAAAAATCATCTTTCTAGAGGCATCAGATAGTTCACACAGAGTGAAGAATTAGTAAGCCAAGAACTAGAGAAATGGAGGCCCAGGAAGGAAACCCAGAGCCTGAAGCTCTCTTTGGGCTGTCAGCCAACTCCAGATCAGGCAGCAGAAAGGCAGAGAGTCTAAGTAGCACTTTGGACAGTATTATATGGCAAATGGATTAGGGATTGGGGTCTAGGGCCAGCAAAGTTGGGTGTCCCAAGAAAACTCTTATACTTGAGATGAGACCCTGAAAGATTGCACCACCAGAGAAAATACTATCCTGAAGTAGCTAAGCCCTTGCAGACATTATAACTTACCCTGAAATAATTTAAATTCATGAAACTGGATTAAATTAATCCCAGGGTATTAGTGCCACTGGGCTCCTGAGAAAGTAAAGTAAATCCTCCATAAAAAAAAAAATATGAAAGCTGGGATGGCTCAGTAGATTAAATGCTTGCTTTGCAGCCCTGGGGACCGAGGATCGAATCCCGGCCCTGACCCCTGCAGACCCATATGCTGAACTAGGGTGTGCTTCCCATGCGGGAGGCCCCCAGTTCAGTTCTTGCCCCCTGGTTTGGCCACTGGCTTGAGGGGGCATGCCTCCCATGCGGGAGGCCCCCAGCCCAGGTCCCACCCACCTGTGTGGAACAAAATCATGTTGAAAAATGATGACATACAACTATGGAGACTGCTCTGGGCCCTCCCCCATCTCTCTGTTTCTCTCTCTGTCTCTCCCTGTCTGTCACAAACAATAAAATAAATCTTTTTTTAAAAAAGCTATGCATGCTTACTATGATTAAGGAGATAAAAGACAAAATTGAGAATTTCAGAAGAGAATGGGATACAGTGAAAATAAAACCAAACAAATTCTAGAGCTAAAAAATATAATAACCAGATTTAAGACGTCATGATGGGTTTCACAGGATACTAGACAAAGCTAAAGTAAGTTAGATGTTAAGTGAGAAAAATATATACAAAATACAGCATAGAGGAATAAAAGAATAGAAAAGACAAAATAGAGGGTGAGAGAGAAAAATAGTAAAAGTGAAAAAGTCTAAGATACATGGAATTGGAATCCTGAAAAGAGAGGAGAGAGAATAGGAAAGAAACAATATTTAAAGAGGCAATGACTGAGATTTTTCCAAAACTGATTAAATATATAAAGCTACAGATTCAAGAAGCCCTTAAAAATGTCAAGACCTTTTGTATGAGAGATACTTAAAAATCTATATCTAGGAACATCATAACAAAATTGCTGTAAATCAAAGCAAAGATAAATATTATTATAAGAAACCAGAAAATAATAAAACTGATTACTGTCAAAGGAGCAGCAATAAAAGTTACTGCAAACTTCTCAGCAGAAACAATGAAAGCTAAAATATAATGAAATAGCCTTAACCTGATAAAAAGTAAATAACTGTCAATCTAGAATTTTATGCTAGAGTGAAGAGGAACTAATGATGCTTAGAAGCCAAAAGTAAGAATATTTGTCACTCACAATAAAGGGAATATTAAAGACTATTCTTCAGGTCTAAGAAACAAGAAGAAAAGAAATACATTTAAAAAATGGCACACATCGAGTTCTAAAATGGCGGTGTGAGAGGAGAGTCCCAAAACTTACCTGCAAAGGTACATTCAAACAAAAAGGAAACCCTGAGAAACACAACCTCAGTTGAGAGAGCCACACGATGCAAGACAACACCTGGAGGTTAGAGAAAGGGGAGAGTTGGAGAAAAGGGAAGGAGCAGTGCGGATATAGGGCCATGGACTGTGACCTGGGGCTGGCAGAAAAAGGGAGTATGGGGGACTCGTGTCAAAGTGAAACTAGATCCAGGGAGTGCTGGAAGCAAGACCTGACAAGAGTGGAGGTACCATGAGACTGTGGACAATTTAAAATCTGAACCCAAGTCGGGGCACATTTTACCCCATTTGGAACCCTGCATCCTAGATGGAATAGGAACAGGGGAGCAGGGGCAGCTAAACTGCCCAAGACAGAGAAGGAATAGGGTGCCAGTTGCAGCTTGGCACATGGAGTCACTGGCCTACAGACACCACATAGCTGATCTGAATACAAATCTGCTCTGAGGGAGGCTGCTTTCCTGGCCACTGGCTTTCAAAAGCGCAGCCCTAAAAGAGGAGTAGACATGGGCAGGGGAGAAAGACAAAGACTGAGTTTTGCCTCCATTTTGACTGACTGGCTTCCCTGCTCACGGTGGGATCTGTGTCCATATTTCAGCTATGCCCACATGCCTGACACCCAGCCAAGTGGGTCAGCAACCTGAGCCCAGAGATGTGGACTCAAAAGAGTGAATGGTCTCTGGGTAATACTGAGGCTAAGAACACAGCCTGGAAAGCAGAGTACCCTTCTGGAAAAGGCTCGAGTGAGGGTTAGGGAGTAATGCAGACTCAAACAAAAATTGTTTCTGGGTGTGGCTCATTCTAAACCCATATTATGGAAAGCAGAATGCACCCCTAGAAAAGGGTCAAGACAGCGCACACACTGACCCACTGGCCCCCTTCCTGACAGAAGAATTTGCTATTGTGTCCCCAAACCCCCACCCCCTGAATGCCCAGCCTTCTATCTTCTAAAGCAGTACCCTGGAGAGCAACCCCAGGACACAGAAACTGACTGCTTCCCCTAATCCTCTCCCAAAACTCATCACCCCTAAACTAAACACCAATTACTACCTGCAATATAGCAAGAGGAAAAATGCAAATTACAACTACCCTGTGACTCAAACCTGGCCCATCTCCAACTAATGCCTCCCCTATGGAAACAGATAGGAGAGTCCAGAAAGACTGTGAAACACTGTGACAGCAGCCAGCCTTTTCTCAAACTGACATCAGAGACATACCAAGCCATGGCCCATCTCACTTGCCCAAAGAGGAGAACCAACAAGACTAAGACAACTGGGTCAAAATAAAAAAGAGAAGCCCATCTTCTAGAAAAGCCCCCAGATGGAAAACATACTCATGCCTAAAGTTAAAACACACACACACACACACACACACACACACACACACATACACATGTAATGAATACCTTAGGGTACAAAGCCACTCCAAAAGAAAATGAAAAAATCTCCAGAAAAGAAACTTACAGATTTGGGAGCATATAATCTAAGTGAAACAGTATTCAGGTCTGCAATTATCAAGACACTCAGAGCACTCAAAAAAATGCTGGCAACATACCCAGACACAGTTAAATGACCTCAATAAGAAAATCTCTGTTCAAAATGAATACTTTAGCAACAAAATTGAGAAGGTAGAGTGAAACCAAAAGGAACTCCTATAAATGAAAAGCATAATAGAACTGAGAAAATAATTAACCAGCACAGAAAACAGGGCTAAACAGTTGGAGGAAAGAATAGGCGACATCAAAGATAGAAATATGAAAATTTCACAAAAGGAAAAAGAAAGGAATCTCAGAGTCAGGAGAAATGAAAGAGCTCTATAAAAACTATCTGACTCCATTAGAAAGAGCAATATTAGAATAATAGAGGTACCAGAAGGAAGTGAGTTGGAATTTTCTCAGAGCCTTTTATAGCAGATAGAAGATGAGAAATTTCCTAATCTATTAAAAGAACTAGAATCTAGAAAAATTAACCTTTGAATATGAAGGAGGAATAAAGACCCTTTCAGATATAAAGAAGCTGAGGGAATTCTCCAGCACAAGGCCAACATTTCAAGAAATACTTAAGGAAGTGATTTGACCTGAATCAAGAAATAAAATTAAATGGAGAAAAGTTGGGACAACAAATAAATAAAAAGAAAGGGAGAAATGGATACAGGAAATCCTCATATATCAATCATCACTCTAGATGTAAATGGACTAAATTCACCAATAATGAGGAAAAGTAGCAGGGTGGAAAACAATGCTCCAAGCAAATGGCATTCAGAGAAAAGCAGGAATGGCCATACTGATTTCTGATGAAATAGACATCAGGATAAAAAAGGAATAATAGATAAAGATGGACATTTCATAATGATAAAAGGGAAAATACATCAAGAAAACATGGCACTCATTAATATATATGTCCCTAATCAGGAAGCACCAACATTTACAAAGCAATTACTAACAGATTTAATAGGAGAACCTGACAAAAATACCAGGGGACCTCAACACCCACTTGACAACCTTGAACAGATCATTCAAGCAGCCTTAGGAAATAGAAGGCTTAAATGTTACTTTACAGCAATGGGACATAATTGACATTTATAGAACACTCCATGTGCCAATACAGGACTACACTTTTTTTTCTAGTGCAAATGGACAATTTTCAAGAATAAACCATATCCTGGGTACAAATCCAACCTCAGTTAACTTAAGAATATTCAAATCATACCTAGTGTATTCTCAGACCACAGAGATTTGAAACTAGAGATAACTGTGAAAGAAAAGCAGAAAAAATTACATATATGTGGAGATTGAACAACATGCTATTAAAAATGACTGGATCAAAGAAGAAATAAAACGAGATTACAAAATATATAGACACTAACAATGAAAACACTACATACCAAAATCACTGGGACACAACAAAAGCAGTAATAAGAGAAAAATTTATATTGTTACAGGCCTATCTCAAGAAACAAGAAAAATCACAAGTAAACATCCTAAAACCCCATCTTAAAGAACTAGAAAAAAAGAATAAAAGAACCCCAAAGCCAGCAGAATGAAAGAACTAATAAAAATTAAAGCAGAGCTTAATGAAATTGAGAACAGAAAAATAATTGATATAATTAATGCAACGAAGAGCTATTCTTTGAAAATATCAGTAACACTGGTGACAAACCACTGGGTAGACATACCAAAGGACAAAGAAAAAAATCACATATACACAAAAATTAAAAGTGACAGGGGAAAAATTACAACTGATACTACAGAAATACAAACAATCATAAGAAATTATTATAAAAGAATTTATGCTACAAAATTTGACAACCTAGAAGAAATGGACAAATTTCTAGAAACATAGAGTTTACCTAGACTGAATCAAGAAAAACTGGATAACCTAAATAGACCAATCAACAGTACAGAACTTGAAACAATCATCCAAAACCTCCCCAAAGACAAAAGTCCTGAACCAGACGGTTTTACCAATGAGTTTTATTAAGCATTCAAAGAACTAACACCCATCCTCCTCACACTACTCCAAAAAATTCAAAAGGAGGCAATACTACCCAACTCATTCTATTAGGCCAACATTTCCCTAATACCAAAACCTGGGAAGGGCAATACCAGAAAAGAAAATTATAGGCCAATATCTCTGATAAACACTGATGCAAAAATCCTAAACAAAATATTAACAAATAAAATACAACACTGCATTAAAAAAGATTATACATCACAATGAATTGGAATTTAATCCCAAGGGCACAAGAATGGTTCAACATATGCAAATCAATCAATGTAATACAGCACATAAACAAAATAAAAGATAAAAACCATGTGATTATCGCAATTGATACAGAAAAAAGCATTTGTTTGGCAAGATACAACACTTATTTATGATCAAAACACTGAATAAGATGGGAATTGAAGGAACGTACCTCAATATAATATAGGCCTTATATGACAAACCCTCAACTAATATACTGAACAGGGAAAGCTGAAACCTATTCTCCTAAAATTAGGAACAAGACAGGGATGTCACCTGTCACCACTGCTATTCAATATAGTATTGGAAGTTCTAGCCAGAGCAATCAGGCAAGAAAAAGGAATAAAAGATATTCGAATAGGGAGAGAAGTCAAACTGTCACTCTTTGCAGATGACATGATTCTTTACATAAAACTCTAAAGACCCTATCATAAATCTATTAGAAACAATATACAAATACAGTAAAGTTGCAAGATACAAAATCAATATACAAATATCAGCAACATTTTTATGTGCTGATAATGAAACATCAGAGAGAGAGATGAGAAAAACCACTCCTTTTGCAATCACAAAAGAAAGAAGAAAGAAAGAAAGAAAGAAAGAACAAAAAGAGACAAAGAAAAAAATACCTAGAAATAAATCTAACAAAGAATGTGAGGGGCTTAATACACTGAAAACTATAAGACATTATTAAAAGAAATTGAAGAAGACAG
The DNA here is from genome assembly GCA_004027555.1 of Craseonycteris thonglongyai. NCBI lineage: Eukaryota > Metazoa > Chordata > Mammalia > Chiroptera > Craseonycteridae > Craseonycteris > Craseonycteris thonglongyai. Next base: position 9,797 of record PVKE010029240.1, on the reverse strand, counting down.
TAAGAAATGCAAACATATTCTGTGTTCATGGACTAGAAGAATCAACATAGAATGGCCATATTACCCAAAGTAATATACAGATTCAACACTATTCCCATCAAAATCCCACAGACATTCTTTCAAGAAATAGATTTAAAAATTATAAAATTCATATGGAACCACAAAAGACCCTGAATTGCCAAAGCTAGCCTAAGAAAAAAGAATAAAGCAGAGGGCATCTCACTGCCTGACTTTAATCTGTCCTATAAAGCCTCAGTAATCAAAACAGCTTGGTATTGGCAGAAAAACAGATACACAGACCAATGGAACAGAATCTGAAACCTAGAAATAAACACACAAATATATGGGACAGGTTATTTTTGACAAAGGAGTGAAAAATATACAGTGGAGAAAAGAAAGCCTCTTTAGTAAATGGTGCTGAAAATAATTGGAAAACCACATGCAAAAGAATGAATGTGAACTGTGATCTGTCACCATACACCAAAATTAACTCAAAATGGATTAAAGACTTCCAAATAAGACCAAAAACAATAAATTGTACAGAAGAAAACATATGTACTAAACTTACAGGCCTTGGGTTCAGTGAGAACTTTCTGAACCTGACCTCAAAGGCAAAGAAGTAAAAGCAAAAATAAATGAATGGGACTTTATCAAACTAAAAAGCTTCTGCACAGCAAACGAAACCATCAACAAAGCTAAGAGGCAACCAACCAAGTGGGAGAAAACATTTGCAAACAACGCCTCTGATTGGGCTAATATCTAAAATATATAAAGAACACATACAACTCAACAACAATAAAACAAAAACAAGCAATCCAATTTAAAAATGGGAGAAGGGATGCCAGGATGGCTCAGTGGGTTGAGCACGTGCTTTGCAGCCCCAGGTTCAAGGATCAAATCCCAGTCCCAGCCCCTGTGGACCCACATGCGCAGTGTGCCCTCAGTTCAGTTCTTGCTGAGACCTATGCAGAGGCCTCCAGCCTGGTTTCTGCCCTGCCCAGCCCTGCGCCCACCTGTGGAATGAAACTATATCAAAAACTAATGACATACAACTATGGAGACTGCCCTGGGTCCTCCCTTCTCTCTGTCTGTCTGTCTGTCTCTCTTTCTGTTTCAAAAAATAATAATAATAAAAATAAATCTTTAAAAAATCCGCAAAAGACCTAAACAGACACTTCACCCACAAAAACATTCTAATGGCCAACAGACATATGAAAAAAATGCTCAACTTCACTAGCAATTACGGAAATGCAAATCAAAACCCACTATGAGATACCATCTCACACCTATTAGAATGGCTATAGTCAACAAGACAAGGAACAACAAGTGCTAGAAAGGCTGTGGAGAGAAAGGAACCCTCATACACTGGTGGTAGGAATGTAAATTGGTACAACCTTTATGGAAGACAGTATGGAGTTTCCTCAGAAAACTGGGAATGTAGCTACCCTATGACTCAGCAATCCCCCTTCTGGGTATCTACTCAAACAACTTGAAAACCTTAGCCCATAAAAACTTATGTATCCCAATGTTCATTGCAGCGCTGTTCACGGTGGCCAAGACATGGAAGCAACCAAAGTGCCCCTTAATAGATGACTGGATAAAAAAGCTGTGATACATACATACAATGGAATACTACTCAGCGATAAGAAAAGACGAAATTCTACCACTTGCAACAACAGGGATGGAACTTGAGATCATCATGCTAAGCGAAATAAGCCAGACAGAAAAAACTAAGAACCACATGACTTCACTCATATGTGGAATATAAAACTGAAAGCAACAAAGAAACAAAATCTCATGGACAGTTAATAGTTTAGTGGTTACCTGAGGATAAGGGGGCCAGGGAGGTAGAGAGAGGAGAGAGGGGGAGCTAAATATATGGTGATGGAAAGAGTTATATATCTGGAACCTATATCATTTTTACTGACCAATGTAACCCTAATAAAGTTAACAATTTTTTTTAAATGGCACATATACAAGGAAATATAAATGAATAGCAACTATATAAAACAATTTTTTAAATTGATGTATTTAAAATATATATTGCTTAAGAAAGTATATCTTAAAAGTTCTTAACACAAGAAAAAATAATTTTGGGGGGATGCTGTGATAGCTCAGTGGTTGAGTGCTTGTCTTGCAATCACAAGGTTTGAGGTTCGATTCCTAGCCCCAGCCCATGCAAAACCCATATGCTGAACTGCAGCGTAACTGGTAACTGCTGAGATGCCTCCTTGGTGAAGGTGCTCGCCTCCCATGTAGCAGGCCCCTGGTTCTGTTCCTGCTCCACATGGCCCCACATCTACCTGTGTAGAATGAAACCATGTCACAACTAGTGATGTACAACTGTGGAAACTGCTCTGGGCCTCCCCATTATCTCTCTCTCTCTCTCTCTCTCTCTCTCTCTCTCTCTCTCTCTCTCTCTCTCTCTCTCTTTCTCTCAAACAAAATAAATCATTTTTTAAAAAATTTTAAAGAAAAAAATACCTTTTTGTAACTTTGATTAACATGATAACTAGACCATTGTGGTGATTATCTCACAATGTGTACAAGTATTGAATCATTATGCTGTAAACCTGAAACTAATACAGTAGACTCCTAGTTAACTGGCACATGTGGGGATAGATAGATGCTGGATAAATGTAGTTTCTGTTTGCTTGAGGGTTATGATTAAAAATAGGCCTAACTAATACTATATCCCATACTATACCATACCATACCATGAACTCTATATTTCCTTGATATTACTATTGAAATACAGTAATTAAAAGCAAATTAAGACAAATAAACACAAACAATGTAACACAGATTTATTATAAAAACAGCTTTGTGAATGCAGTGTGCAATTTTAGTTAAATGGCAGACAATAAAATTTTCAACTTAATGAACTTCACTAACAATTTTTTTAACTTCAAGTAACTTTAAAAATATATACAATCTTAAAACTGTTACAGTAGAGGTAAAGAGTTTAATGGGTAGACATCACATCAGGATCATCAGGATCTGAGGATGTAGCTAGGACAGGATCAGAAGTGGATATAGATGGTTTTGGATCTACATCAATAGATGATGCTGTACTGGCAAACTTATGTGCAGCGTTCGTGAATAATGAATGAGTATCACCTTGCTTTGAGGTCCTACACCTCTCACATAAAGTCAGGTTTTGCATAATGTGCACCTGCATAACACGCTGAGAATTTAATTTTTATTTAAAGTATTATTTCTTGATTCCTTTGCTAGTTGTTTGAAAGTGCTGGTTTGCATTCTGGTTAATAGAGAGTCTACTGAATAATGTTACATGTCAATAATACTTCAATTTTAAAAATAGAAAAAATAATAAAACAAAATGTATATTTATTAAAATGCATGACAACAATTTTGTAAGATTTGGGAGAGGAATGGAGTTACAGTGTTTCAGAATCCTTGACATGACTGAGAAGAGCATAAAAGCACCAATTAATATTAGATCTTAATAACACAAGAATTTATTCTGTGATCCTAAGGCAAATCACCAAAAGAATGGTAAAAGAACATGCAATTTCCAAAATAATAGATGAAGAAAATGGAATATAAAAAAAGAACTAATCCAAAAGAAGCAATACAACGAGAGAAAGACAAAGATAGGACATAGGTGGAACAAACAGAACACACTTGAAAGCATGATAGATTTAAATCCACCTTTATCAAGAATTACATTAAACTTAATGTAAATTAAATACATTAGTCAAATAATTACATCATAAATATACACAGGCTAAATATTCAAATTAAAAAGACAAAACTGTCAGAGTATACAGTGATACCTCGGTTCACGAACTTAATTCGTGAACTGACTCTGGTCGTGAACCGAATTGGTCGTGAACCGAGGCACAGTTTCCCATAGGGTTCAATGTAAATCCGGTTAATCCATTCTGACCTTTTTTTTCGGTTTTTGAAGCACAAAAAATATGAAACAAATTACAATACACATTAGTACAGTATAGTAATGTAGAAAGAGCACAACAAAAATAAAAAAAAGTCACTGAAAATACTCACAGTGTACTTTTTTCTGTGTCTCTTTCTCTCCACGATCTTCCTACAGGAAGTCACAACCATGTGACAGCCAGGAAATAGCATTAAAATGGCCGTGACTCCTGTTCGTGAACCGAAGCGGAGTTCGTGAACCGGAGCATATTTTGATGAACTTTTCTGTTCGTGAACCGAGTTGTTCGTGAACAGAAGCATTCATGAGCCGAGGTACCACTGTATTAATTTTTTTAATTGTATAAGGGCTGTCTGTGAGAAAAATCCAGCAATAAATTCTGCTATTTTTTATATTACATGGCTCGATACTTTCAAAATACCCTTCATATAGTATTTACAAGAGAGCTTATATACAACACAAAAAAAAAATACAGAATGGATTGAAAAATATATCCATGGGGATGCCAGGATGGCTCAGTGGATTGATTGCTCACTTTGTAACCCAGGAGTTCGAGGATCAAGTCTGGTCCCATCCCCAGCCTGTTCGGACCCATATGCTGAACTGGGGTGTGCTCCCCATGTGAGAGGCCCCCAGTTCAGCCACAGCTTGTGGGGGCATTCCTCTCATACAGGAGGTCCCCTGCCCACTTCCTGCCCTGTGAGGCCTCACACCCACCTGTGTGGAATAAAACTATGTCAAAAATTAATGATGGGAAAGCTGGGATGGTTCAGCAGGTTAAGTGCTCGCTTTGAAGCCCCAGGAACCGAGGATCGAATCCCGGCTCCGGCCCATGCGGACCCACATGCTGAACTGGGGTGTGCCCTTGGTTCAGTTCTTGCCGAGACCTATGTGGGAGGCTCCCGGCCCAGTTCCTGCCCTGCGCAGCCCTGTGCCCACCTGTGGAGTGAAACTATATGGAAAACTAATGCTGTCAACTATGGAGACTGCTCTGGGCCCTCCCCCTTCTCTCTGTCTCTCTATGTCTCTGTTTCTCTCAGTCAAAAATCAATAAAATTAAAGCATTTATAATATGCTTAATCTTAAAAAAAAAAAATTAATAATGTACAACTATGAAGACTGCTCTGGGCCCTCCTCCTTCTCTCTCTGTCTCTCTCTGTCAAAAAACAATAAAACAAATCGTAAAAAAATAAAGAAAAGAAAAAATATATCCAATGTAAACACTAACCAAAGAAAATCAGATTCTATATTAATTATCAAACAAAATAGAACTTAAAAGTGAAAAGTACTACTAGAGATAAAGAAGGGTATTTTATAGTCATAAAAGTTCCAATACCCCAAGAAGTTATAACCCTTTAAAATCATATATACGTAAACTTCAAAATATATAAAGCAACATCATAATGGGAGAAATTAACACAAGTTTTTCAATATCTAATAGAACAAGTAGACAAGTCAGTTATAATACAGATGACTCAAATAACACAATCAGCAACAATAACCTAACAGACACATATAGAATATTGAAATCACAACTAATTGTACATTCTTTTCAAGAACACAAGGAAAAACCATATGTTGAGCCATAAAACAAATCTTAACAAATACTGAATGACTAAAATTATTTAATATACTCTCTAACTACATTATAATTATGCTCAAAATAAATTAAATTATTAGAAAGCTCCTGTGTATTTGAAACTTCAGAAATATTTCTAGGTTACCCATGAAAAATCAAGTTAAAATTTAAACATATTTTAGAGACGTCATCAGGATGGTGGCATGAGAGAAGCTCTTGAAACCTCCTGGAAAGACCACAATTTAAATAACTAAAATCCAACCAGAGAATCCCTAAGCAGCGCACAGCCTCGGCCGAGGAGCCCACGCATCACAAGAAAAGTCCTAAAGCTGGAGAAGCGGAGGTGAGTGAGAGAGAAAGAAAGGGAGCCGCGTGGACACACCGTGGAGTGCGATCCGGAGACCCACGCAGGGACCGACCCAGATGCTGACCGAAATCCCGCAGAGGCGAGACTGACAGAAGTGGCAGCGCGGGGACGCGGGTCCAGGAGCAGAATGACTCTTGGCAGGTGGGGGGCCTGGGACGGACAGAGGCGGAGGCACAGACGCCAGAGCGCAGGGTGGACGGAGAAAGCAGGCACAGCTGATGGTGGTGAGAAGCCCCAGTGGGACTGTGGGGGGCATAGCCGGGGCGAGGTGAGGGTGGCCAGAGTGGGGGGCCGGGGCGCGGGGCGGAAGGCCGGAGTGAGGCACCGGCAGCAGCCAGAGATCAGGGCAGGTGACCGGAGTGAGCATCCGGCTGCCCATGCTTGGGTCAGGCGGCTGGAGCTGGGGGCCCGTGGAGCGTGAGGCCTGCAACCAGAGCAGGAGGCGGGTGTTCCAGTGGCTGGAGTGCTGACACCGGGAGTGTGTTGGTGGCTGAGGCGCAGTGGCCCTCAGTGAGGTGAGGCCCCAACCGGAGCACTGCGTGGCCTTGGACACGGAGCCTGGCTGCTTCCCCTTGCTGTCTCCCAGGGCTCGCCCCACAGGCCTCGCCCACAGCAGGCCTTCGGTGAGCTGCTGCCGGGAAGCTGCCATTACCCTGTGATGCAATCAGACCTGCGCCTTTCCCAACAAACCCCGCCCCCCTTTCCTGCTGAAGCCAGCAGAGGGAAGCCACCATTACCCTGTGACACAATCAGACCTGTGCCTTTTACAAACAAGCCCCATCCCCAACTTTCCCTCTAAAGCCAGCAGAGGGATCTAGGTGTGGCAGCTTCTGACAGCAGTGGGATCTTGGAGGCAAAGAATACCATCTCCCACCATAACTTCCTAAAGGGGAGGTACACAGAGACCAGGGCAACTGAGTCAAAAACAAGCCCACCTTATAGGAAGTCTCCCACTGTGAGAAAACCAAATACCAAAGACAAAATATTATAAGACACTGCAGTGACATGAGCTAGAAAGTAAAAGAAAGATCTCTTCAGATCTACCAAAAGAAAGGTTCTCATGTCCAGAAAAAGAAATGATCCAACAGGAATGAGTACCCTACTGAACAAAGGTGCACAAAAAGAATATTAAAAAAATCTCCATAAAAGAAACATGAAGATACGGAAACATATGAGCTAAATGATACAGAATTCAAGACTGCAATTCTGAAAACACTCAAAGAGATCAAAGAAAATTGGCAGAGTACACAGAGAAAGCTAAGTGATCTCAGAAAAAAAATTGAATCTATAAAAAACAAAATAGAGGGGAAGCCGGGATGGCTCAGTGGGTTAAATGCTCACTTTGCAGCCCCAGGAACTGAGGATTGAATACTGGCCCTGGTCCATGAAGACCCATATGCTGAACTGGGGTGTGGCCCCAGTTCGGTTCGCACCGGGGTGAGACCCTGGCCCAGTTTCTGCCTTGTGCAGCCTTGCATCCACCTGTGAAATGAAACTATGTGGAAAAACCAATGATGTGCAAATGTGGAGACTGTTCTAGGCCCTCCCCCTTCTCTCTGTCTCTGTCTCTGTATCTCTCTCTCTCTGTCAAAAAAAAAATTAGAAATTCTGGAGATAAACAACACAATAAAAGAAATAAAAAATAAAATAGCTAGCATAGGAAGCAGAGCTGACCAGATGGAGAAAAGAATTTGTAAAAATCGAAGACAGAAATTTAGAAATGTCACAGAAGGAAGAAGAGAGAGACCTGAGAGCTAAAAGAAATGAAAGATATCTACAAGAAGTATCTAACTCCATTAGAAAGAATAACATGAGAATAATAGGTATTCCAGAGGGAGCGGAGGACGAGATGGGTACAGAGAATATACTCAGACAAATAGTAAATGAGAACTTCCACAGGCAAGAACTGGAACCTCAAATTCAAGAAAGAAACAGGACCCCTAGCTACTTGAATACTAAACAGACCCTCTTCAAGGTTAGGGTGACCAGACATCCCGCTTTTGGCGGGATAGTCCCGATTTTTAACAATTTGTCCCACGTCCCACGGCGTTTTAAAAAAGTCCCGATTTTTGGAAAGAATGCACGACAAGCTAGGGAACAGCGGGAGATAGACCAAAATTTTAATCAAGAACCCCCTACCCCCCAGTCAATGGTGTCCCGCTTTACCAATGTTAAAATCTGGTCACCTTATTCAAGATACATTATAATGAAGATATCAAAGTTCAAAGACGTTGAGGAAGCCAGGATGGCTCAGTGGGTTAGGCGCTCATTTTGCAGCACTGGGGACCGAGGATTGAATCCTGGCCCCGGCCCGTGTGGAACCATATGCTGAACTGGGAGCTCCCCCAGTTCAGTTCTCTCTCTGTCTCTGTATCTTTCTCTCTCTCTCTCTCTGTCAAAATAAATAAATACATAAATACATAAATAAATAATATACAAAGTTCAAAGACCAACAAAGAATTCTCAAGGCAGCCAGAACAAAGAACACCATAACCTATAAAGGAAAGCCCATCAGACTATCACCAGATTTCTCAACAGAAACTCTACAAGCCAGAATGCAGTGGAATCAAATATTCAAAATATTGAAAGAGAGAAATTACCAGCCAAGAATCCTATACCTAACAAAGTTATCCTCTAGATATGAAGGAGGAATAAAAACCTTTTCACATTACAGAAACTGAAGAAATTCTCCAGCACAAGGCCAGCATTTTAAGAAATACTGAAGGAGATGGTTGGACCCGAATCAAAAAGGTAAAATAAATGGGAATTAAACTAGAACAACAAACATAAAAGGGGAGGAAGTAAAGGTTTAAATTTCCAAAGAGAATGGAGATAAGATAAGGAACAACTGCATATATGAAACTTTCTTTTACACAAAGTTTATGTAACCACTCAAAAAGAACTTAGAACTGGGACACAGCAGAAAAAGAAGAGAAAATAGTCATAAACACCATCAAATGAAAATAAACAATGGGATTAAAAAAGTAAAGAAGCAATAAAAAAAAAAAGAGCTACCAGAAAAAAAAAGATAAAATGGCTATAGAAAATTGTCATATATCAATCATCACCCTAAATGTAAATGGACTGAACTCACCAACAAAAATACACATAGAAACAAACTGGATTAAAGAACGAAAACCAACCTTATGCTGCCTACAAGAGATATACCTCAGCCACAAGTGCAAACATAGATTCAAAGTGAAAGGGTGGAAAAAAAATACTCCAAGCAAATGACATCAAGAGAAAAGCAGGCGTAGCCATACTTATATCTGATAAAACAGACTTGAGCATCAAAAAGGTAGTAAGAGACAAAGATGAACATTTTATAAAGAGGACAATACATAAGAAGACATGACACTTATTAATATATATGCCACCAACTGAGAAGCAACAAAATTTGCAAAGCAACTACTAACAGATCTACAAGGAGAAACCGACAAAAGCACAATTGTAGTAGGGGACTTAACCATCCTCTTGACTACCATAAACAGATCATTCACACAGAGAATAAATAAGAAATATCAGTGAAAATTCCAGAGCCAGAAAAGATGGTGGCATGAGAGGAGCACGCCGATAACTGCCTGGGAAGGGCCTTGTGAACAGAGGGGAATCCACAGGGGAAACCCTGAGAAGAAACCTCAACTAAGAGAACCACACAACACAGAACAACACACAAAGGTTAGAGAAAAAAGGGGAGAGCGGGAGAGGAAAAGGGAAGCAGCAGTTCGGGAAAAGAGACTCGGAGCGCGGCCCGGGGCTGGCAAAAACAAAGGGGGATTGGGGGACTACGGTCACAGTGGAGCTGGATCGAGGGCGGGCTGGAAGCCGAGACCTAGGGAGCGTGGAAGCCCCACAAGACTGTGGACAATTTAACATCCGAACTCAAGGGACAGCACACAGTGCCCTAATCAGATCACAGAGCCTAAAGTGGA
>PVKE010029239.1:0-20390 GCA_004027555.1 Craseonycteris thonglongyai | reverse complement strand
TTTATTGGGGTGACATTGGTTGATAACAATTACATTGTTTCCAGGTGTACAATTCTACATTACATTGGTTATGCATTGCATTATGTGCTTACCTCCCAGAATCAGCAATCTTTCCATCACCATATATTTGATGCCCCCTCCCCACTCCTCCCCCAGCTCTACACCCACTTCTCTCAACTTACCCTCAGGTAACCACTAAATTATTGAGTGTGTCCATGAGTTTTTGTTTCTTTGTCACTTATATTCCACCTATAAGTGAGGTCATATGTATCTTGATTCTTTCAGTCTGACTTATTTCGCTTAATAAGATGTTTTCAAGGTCCATCCATGTTGTCACAGATGACTGTATTTCATCTTTTCTTATTGCTGAGCAGCAGTGCATTGTGTGAATGTACCACAACTTCTTTATCCAGTCATCTATCAGAGGACACTTTGGTTGATTCCATGACTTGGCCCCCGTGAACAGTTTTGAGATGAACATCGGGGTACATATATCTTTGTGGATTAAGGTTTTCAAGTTTTTTGGGTAGATGCCCAGTAGAGGGATGGCTGGGTCATATGGTAATTCCATTCCTAATTTTTTGAGGAATCCCCATACTGCCTTCCATAGTGGTTGTACCAGTTTACATTCCTACCAGCAGTGTATGAGGGTTCCTTTTTGTCCACAGCCTTTCCAGCACTTGTTATCCATTGTCTTGTTGATTATAGCCATTCTAACAGGTGTAAGGTGGTATCTCATTGTGGTTTTAATTTGCATCTCCCTAATTGCTAGTGATGTTGAGCATTTCTTCATGTATCTGTTGGCTGTTTGTATGTCTTCAGGGGAGAAATGTCTGTTTAGGTTTTCTACCCATTTTTTAAGTGAATCCTTTGTTTGTTTGTTTGTTTTGTTGTTGTGGAGTTGTATGAGTTCTTTATATAGTTTAGATATTGGCCCCTGATCAGAGGCATTGTTTGCAAATATTTTCTCTCATTCAGTTGGTTTCCTTTTTACTTTGTTGACAGTTTTGTTTGCTGTGCAGAAGCATTTTAGTTTGATATAGTCCCATTCATTTATGTTTGCTTTTACTTCTCTTGCCTTTGGAGTCAAGTTTATGAAGTGTTCTCTGAGCCCAAGGTCTATAAGTTTAATATCAATGCTTTCTTCTATGTACTTTATTGTTTTGGGTCTTATGTGGAGGTCTTTAATCCGCTTTGAGTTAATTTTGATATATGGTGACAGTTCATAGTCCAGATTTATTCTTAAAGCCGTTCTTATTATATTGAAAATGGCTGGATTTTTTTTCCAGACAGCCCTCGTGTGTGTGTGTGTGTGTGTGTGTGTGTGTGCGTGCACGCGCGCACGCGCGCGTGTGTGTATGTGTGAGATAAATGTTTATTTTTTTTCTTCTTTCTGAGTTTGGTAAAAAAAAAAACCTATAAAATAGGAATATTAAGATCTACTTCACAAGACTATTAATATAATTAAATTTATTAACATATAGGAAAGCTCCATCAGAAAATTCATGGAGTAGAATCAGAACTCATTCCTTATTATTCCAAGTAATGAGTATCCACCTACAGAGGCTGTTGATTTTGACAGCCGCCTGATCATGAAAAAAATACCCTAAACGTTCTAAAGAAATCAGTCCTAATAACTCTATATGAGATGAGAAAAAGAGACAAAAAGATTTAACCTAATCCTAATGGTTCCCTCCCTGTGCTCTGTAAGGCAGCTGAGAGATTCAACCCTCACCTTGACTAATCTAGGCCTTTACATTAGTTAAAAAATCACCAGCACCTCAGAATGCACAAAGCCCTATAAGAAAGAACAAAGAATTTCAGAGCTGGTGCTGGGAACTGTTAAGTGGGTTGTTTTATTTTCATTCCCCCTCCTCAAATGTCTATGCTAATAAATAAAGAAGTGAAGAAAACATGAATTTAAAAGGAACCTAAGATAAAGCAACAATTGAATGGACCATTAGAGAGACGATGAATTGAGCAGGAGACATGTCAGAGGGTACTTAGGGAGCAGTGGTATGAAAAGATAATTGGAGAAGAGGTCAGAGATGGAGGCATACGCCATTAAGTAAGCATCGCTTCACAGCACCAACTCACCAACCTGGTACAAGATGAGAAAGCCTGAGAGGGTCTTGAATGGAAACCATAGAATTCGGAATTAGTGTGCCAGGTAAGTGGGAAGAAAAAATGGATAATTTCAGAGCAGAGGTCAACCATTTTTCCAGAAAATAAGCTATAAAATATCAAAAGAAAACTAGCATGATGAGGGTAGGCTGAGGAATTTAGAAAGGGGTAAAATTGTGGCTCCAAGACAAGAAATAAAACTGAATATAGAATAGACACTGTTGAGGATAAAATCCAAAGAATGTATGTACTATAATTCCTAGATTCTTGCCACTCTTGTCTAGGTGTCTTTGCAACCAGAAAATCCACTCACAAGATTAACCCCTTGACATACAAGATGTCTCGAATATTTTATGTTTTTTATGCCACTATAAACATTGATATCTTGGAGGTGCATACAGACTTAATTTGCTTTGAGTGAAGTTATAATGCAAATATTATCAAGAAATAATTATGTACAGTGTCCGGGAGAAGTAATGCCCTTTTTAAAGTAGTATAATATAAACGGATGTGCTGTCTTAGTAACTTTAATTAAAAGATTGGGTATAGATAACCAGCTCATAAAAAAGAGGTGTTTCTTTGCACAACCCTGTACATTTAGTGATAAAGTATGAATTATAGAAATAATCTCTTTAAGATGTTTGTTTTGAATTTGTTCAAAAGTGACACTGAAAGCCAAATAGGGAATTCAAGTGAAAAAAGCAAGACTGATATTCAGCAAATTTGTAAGGCTAACTATTAAACATAAGATTGCAATTCAAGTGGACATAGCCCTATCCAATGGAATTTTCATAAATGTGCAAGTCCTATATCTATTATCAAGCTGTAATGATTGTGATTCAGGAGATGAAGAATGAAATTGGAAAGAAAAAAGAAAATATTCCAAATATAAAACCATTTCCCAAATTGCTGGTATAAATGTTTTAGTTTTACAAAAACCAAGAGCAAATGTTAAGCCTCTTTGTATTTTGAAACAAGTGCTAAGTGATATTTTTTAAAATGATAAGTGTAAAAAAACCAGATACACAAGTCAAAAGATAAAGAACCATAACTATTAGAAAAAGGAGAAGAGTGATTTCCAGTAACAAATGAAATGAAAGCACACTTTTCATCATGTATCATAATGTCTCAAGTACAAAAATCTAAAATAGATATGTACTGGCCAAAAAGAGCAATATTAGAGGCAGCGATATCTTCAAAAACTATGCCTCGAAAATGTTTCTCAGCTACATTCCATTTTCTTTGTGGATAATGAAACTGTATATAAAGAAAACAAATGTGAAAAGTGTGAAGTATAATCGACTATTTGAATAATGAGTTTGAACAATTATACACTCCAAATGAAGATGTCTCCCTAGATGAGTTGCTGTTGAAATTCAAAGGACAGCTGGGGTATATGCAATTTATAGCTACCAAACATGCCAGATTTGGAATCAAAGTTAACAAGTTATGTGAATGCAATATTGGATATTGTACTCACAAATATTAAGTTGAAAAATAAATAATATTTTCTGCTCACATTCTCATAGAATTTCATTTGATTCATATATCAAAGGGTAAAGTAATTTCTAAGGCTGAAAGCTGATGACCTAGAAACTCTTTATTCATCAAAAGAAAAAAAAAATAAGAGAGGAAAAAACAGAAAAAAATGAGAGACAGACCACTGCACCTAGATGAAATTTGCATTGACTGGAAAACCAAATGACTAATCCAGTCACAATTATCCCAAAACTGAATGAGAAATTCATATTGCCTATAACAGACAAAACTAAAGAAATATCCTACACAGACACCTCATTTGAGTCCCCAAGTCCCCAAATAGGAAGCAACATAATGTTTCAAAATAAATAAATGAATCTGAAGCCAGAAAGTTCTGAGTTCAAATCTCAGCTTGGCCACAAGTTAGCATGCGCAGGTTTTTAAAAAAAACTCTGCCAGTCTAACACTGACTTTTCTCAATAAGAAGACAAAATGAATATAAGATTCTTGCCTCCCAGACTTGCTTTCATAATTCAATAAGATCTTGTGTTAGAAGTGCCTAGGATGCATCGCATGCTCAATATGCATTTTCAGTTCCGCTGAAAATATAAAATAAGTTGACTAACTTTTAAACAACAAACACATGACCAAGGCTTGTATTAGATGGCATTCTTGCAAAGCAGATCCCCAGCAGGGCTATGGACAAAAGTTAACCAACCTGACCTTGCTGACAACATTGAAACTGACTTCTGGAAATAGCAGCATTTGGATCCAAGTCTGGCAAATAAGATCCAGGTGAAGTGTGACCACAAAGCAGTGACACTGATTTTCTCCTGTGACTCATAATCTAATTCAGAAGACATTATCAAAAGTTCTGGACCCTGTCAAAATAAAAGCTCCAGTACATAATGATAGTGATGTACAAATAGTTATTGCACCTCTGAATGTAGAGACAAAATTTATTGAATGTGCATCAACAGGGGAATGAGTGCCTGAAAAACTTGTGTTATAATTCTGCTAGTAAAGATTATGTAACTACCAAACGTAATTAGCTAGAAAAAATATTTTTAAAGTGTGTCCCTGGCATGGCAGTGTCGACATTGTCTAGGTACTCATTAGAAATGCCAGTTCTCAGGCCCCTCTCCAATTCTACTGAATCAGAAAATCTGGGGGATATGGCCCAATGATCTCTATTTTAACCAGTCCTCCAGATGATTCTGATGCACGCTGAAGTTTGAGGACCACTGAGTTAGTGAAATGTCCTCCATTTACCTAAAATAAGATTGTTTGAAATATGTTAGATAAGAAGAGCAGGAAGGAGAGAGGGAGGGGAGGTGGGAGTGGGCACCAGCATTATGGACACATTCAATAGTTTGGTGGTTACCTGGAAAGGGGGGAGGAGGGAGGGAGAATTGTGGGGGGAGTTGGGAGTGGGCACCGGATATATGGTGGTGGAGGGGGAGCTGATTCTGGGTAGTGGGCACATAGTGTGATGCATGGGTGATGTGATGTGGACTTGTACATCTGGAAACTATCTAATTGTTACCAACCAATGTCACCCCATTAAATTTAACAATAAAACACACACACACACACACACATACACACACACACACATACACACACACAGAAGAGCAAGTTGCAAAGCAAAAAGGAACATTTATAGTTGAACTGGACTGCATGTGTGCATATGTGTGTCTCTGTGTAGAATAAAAGTTGTGGTAAGTTATTTGCCAGACTCTTAAAATGAATAAAACTGATGATGGTGGGGTAAGGATAGATTAAAAAGGGGGTGATAATGGGAGGGAGGCAGAGAGAGGGAGACAAAAATAAAGAAACAGACAGAGAGAGCAAGATATATACCTTGTATATAGTATAGAGAGGGCACTTACTAACTGCTTTTCTCATAGTTTGCTTTTTGCTTAAAGCCAACATTGCATTAAAAGTTGAGTTTTAACAGCTTCTTTTTCTTCTAGAAGCCTCCTGTTAAGATCTAAAAAAGCTCTGCCTGAAAGTGTGTGCATAAGAAATAAATACAATATAGGCATACATAATATGTATAATTCTCTAAAGACCATGTAACTGTAGGCTTGCTAAATGGCTGTCACTAAAGGTTAGGAACAACATGTGTTGGTTTTGGCATTTCCAAGGAAAGGCAGGCTGAGGATTGATAATCACTTGCCAGGAGGACCCATTACAAAGACATTTTTCCTTCCATTGGACAAAATATAAATAAATATGTTAAGTAAGGTCAAACTATCTTCCTTAACAGGCCATACCTGATTTACACATAGAATCTTAACTAGATTTAGTTGTTAGGAAGAAGTGAGTTGTTCTAAAGGCCTTGAGATTTCTGTAAATGTCTATATTGTGAGGATTTCCTGAGTAAACTCTAGGCAGAGGGAAGCCTTGTGAGTCTGGGAGCACCTCACAGCCTTAACCAATGCGTAGCACATGGTGGCCCTAGGAAAACACCCCAAGTCTTCGCCTACTCAACAAGCTCTCACATACTCACCAGCACATTAAACCAGGACTGCAAAGACTTGAGCACTCTCATGTAGGAATTGAGTGATATCTTTTATGAATCAAAACAAGGTGGGAAAGGGAAGCCAGCATAACATACCCAAGGCAGATTCTGTTGGTGAAAACAAGTGACTGTCTAAAGTACAAAAAAGCTACCATAGAAAAAAGTCTCAAGATCAAGTATGTGTGTGTGAGGGGTAAGGGGGAGGGTGTCCTGGCACATAGTGGATACATTCTAGGTTAGGGTCTCAAGCAGTAAGCAAGGCAATGAGAAGAAGCTGCAACTTTCCGAGAATTTCTTAACTCCTCCCATTTTGCAAGGCATTTCTTCCCTGGCTCCTGTCTGGGCTCATGCTCTCAGTGACGAGCAGAGATTGCTCATCCCCTTAGGGTGAGCAGAGACTGTTCCTTTCTTGCTGAATTAAAAAATGTACACGGTTCCTTTTTAACACCTCAGATGTGAATCTCATGCATGTCTTTGAACTTGATCAATCAATATCAGAGTGGTCAGTGGTCCTTTTGGCCTGCTGTCCCTCTGCTACCAGCACAGGACATGGCAGTACAATCTGTTCAGAGGTTCTCAGCCTGGTGGCACCATCGAAGCACTTAGTAAGCATTTTTTTTTTTTAATGCCAATGCCAGACTCCACCTTAGGTCAATTCCATTAAAATTCTTGGGAGGCAGGGGGAACATGGGAGACTAGGTTGGCATTTATAACTTCTTAGATTTCCAAAGAGTCTAATATAAACCCAGGAAAGAGAATGACTGAACTAGCTCTTATTTAAATTCCTAGAAGTAATATTAGAGCTTCTGGTGTGTAGTTGAAAAAGTTGAACTTCAAGGTCTTTTCAAACAGGAGAAGGGTCAGTGATTTTCAGAAAGCAGTCAGCTTCAATAATGACTTTTCACAAATAACAGTGGAAGAAATTCTTCAAGGTTAAAGAGAAAGACATTTGCAAAATGAATTGGAAAATTGAGCCTTCTATCTAGACAATTCCAACCAACCAAACATAAACATGAATATAAATACATATTTTGTACTAATATTGATAATCTAATATTTTACATAATCACTTTATTTTTATATACGTTTATTTTTTATTGGTCTCAAGGGTTCAGAAAATCAACTCTAGAACTTGATACAGGCTACTTCTTACACTTCACTTAATTCCTTTAACAATGAATAAATTAGGCTTCAGTAGTCCACTTCTAATTAATAAACACTGAGCCACATTAACTACAAAATATATCACAATATGAATAATTGAAATGTCCAAGTTTTTTTCAGGCAGTCCCTCAGTGCTACAAGAAGTAACTTATCAACTGGCCTAAATAAAATTAACCTAAATATTTCTAAGGAAAAAAAAAAAGGAAGGATTGCTTGTTTCTTCAAAGGCTTTTAGGAGGAAGTTAGACAAAATGTACAGCCACTTTTTTTCTATACTGCTATTACTGAGTCTCTTGACACTTGCACAAAGATGGAAAGACAGAGAGATATTCCTTCTTACCCTCCATACCTGTGCCCAACTTTGACTTTAGAAGGAAGTAGTAAGGGTAAGAAAAGCAGTAGAGGGCAGTAACCTTGATGAACTGACATTTTAAGGAAGTCACGTTCACATTTTCAAAAGTAGGTGTATTTCCTTAGCAGAAGGCAAGGGAGTTTGGTAGGTGTCTGACTTTTAAAGACAATAAATATTAATAAAACCAAATCTTAGAGAGCAGAAAGACTAACTGAAGGAGGGGGAGTGTTTAATGGGCTGATAAAATAAAATAAAACTTAGATCACCATCCCACGGAAGATTATTCTCAGGAGAAAAGACAATGAAAAGGAATTTGAATTCATCTATCAATCCAGTATTTACTCTGAAACTTAGAAAGCCAAGAAAGGAGCTGGCATTTTTCCCCTTGTATAAGTAGTAAATACAATGTATTGTGTACTTACTATGTGCCAGCACTGTACTAAAAAATAAAGCTTTCAAACACATTCTCTCATCAAATTCCACCATGTACTTGATGTCTACTATTTATCCCCATTTTAGAGCAAAGGAAACCGAGGCACAAAGCATTGTCCAAGGCTGTCCAGTTAGAATTAACTGGCTAGGTTTCCAAAAGAAGATCTAGCCTACCTTAAACCCTGAGTCTTAAACACTTACTGCACTTAACTATTTATAAGACATTGAGAAACCAAAAGGCATTTGCATAGCGGTGACATAAACAGCTTTGATAAATCAAGTCTACATTCTAGTTGAACATCATGGCAAGCAGCCTTGCTCTGGGGTCTAACTAGCCCAGCCTGCTCCTTCTTTCCCACCTCTCCCTACATGAACTCCCTACATGTGCCTGAGCATGGCTGGTGATTCCTGGGATTGGCATGAGTTTGCCGCAGGGCCTACGGAAGTCCCAGCACAAAGGACAGGGGTGCTAAAGTGGCCACGTTGAAAGGAGAGGCTTCCCTGAAAAAACCAAGTATCTTATTATTACACATAGAAACATCAGTCTACACCCAAGAGAAGGACACAGTGTCTCCCATTGGCTCAGATGTCCAGCTTCTTTCTTAGTGGTAGAGATTAGAAACTCCATCAGTGCCCATATCTGTTCATTAGACAGAAGGTACCATCTCTCCAAACAAAAATCTCCAGAGCCTTCATGAAAATTGTATTATAAATAAGGGGGAAAAGCAATTGCTCACATATTAGTATTGCATAGTAAAAGGGGCTGTGAGAGTTTATTGAGCTAGGTTGCTTGAGTTCAGTCCCAAACTTCTCTTTCTAGCCACGTGACCTTTGGTGGTTACCCATGGGGGAGGACCTTGGTCTGGCTTCTGCCCCACATGGCCCCACATCCACTTGTGCAGGATAAAACCATGTCACACTAATACACTAATAAAGTACAGCTATGAGACTGCTCTGCTTCCCCTCTCCTCCATTCTTTCTCTCTCACCTTCTTTCAAAACTATTAAAAAAAAAGTATCAGCACACTGAGATCAAAATTTGGCACATGATATGCATCTACCCACATCATTCCGCTTCCCCTTGTCTGACATTCTGCGATTAGAGATCTTCTATAATCTCCATTTAACAGTCAGGGATCACATGGGCAGCACACAGTAGCCTCTAGCACCCTAGTGTGAATTAGATCATAGTCTTTTCTTCACTTTACTGAAGACAGCATCTATCAGAGTACATGGCTTCCCCAGAAGGTATGGAAGAGGAGCCACAAGGTAGAAAAGGTAAGGGGAGCTGAAGGCATGAAACACACATTTTTACTATATTGCCATTTCACGGAGATTTCACTCCCTGGAGACCCGGATGTTGGTCTCAAATCTTTCTCTCCTAATCTACCTCAGGGGGGAGAAAAAAATTTCTTGTTAAATCTTTCCTTGCCCCTCATATTGGTTCCATTAAGTCCTTCCCAATCATCCTGATTGACAGATGACCCTTATATGAGCCCATTCAAGCTTGTAATTACTAACTGGGTCCTAGTTTTTCTTCATGTCCTTCTTACTGCCTCTGCCCCAGGGGCCCCACTCCAGACATACATGTGAAGCCTTGATTTTTGACGTGAGCATACTGAATACAGCACTGCTGTTCTCTGATTTTATTTATAGGTACAGGAAGGCTGCCTCATAAACCCCGGCAACTTCACCACTCCATTTAACCATGTTGCTATTCATTTGCCAGTGCTAACAGCCAGTGAACTGCAAAGGAGCGATCACTAATCTAGAAGGGCACTTGTCTTTTGGACCAAGTGCTGCTGCTCAGAAGGGATGTGGCCTCTATATACCAGCTCCTTTTCCTGAGCCTCTGGCTCCTCATCAGTGAAAAGAAGGGGCTGAACTCTGGTGGACTCCAGGTGCCCTTCCTGCATGAACAGCCTCTCATTAGATTTCATAGCTTCTCTAGTTTCCTTCTGACCTTTGGCTCTAGGCCCATCATCAGAGAGGAAAACACTGACTGCCCACCTGCCAATGTGCTCAGGGCAGAGACCCCACTGGGAGGCTGACCAAGATTGAATGCCCAGGGCTGGCTCTTGTGTGACAATTCACTCAACACACTGTCTGAGAGGCTTCAGATGGAGACCTGGGAAGCCTAGCATGCAGTACACTGCCCTGCAGAATGGATATGCAGGACCCAGCCCAGGGTGCTTGTCCTCACTCAGCCTCAGTGGTTCTGCCCATCTGTCTCCTCATCTACTGGGAAGAATTGTAAGGACCCAATCTCGGAGTTGAATAGAGCTTCAAACAAAAGCAAAAACAAAAAAAGAAAGAAAAAAAGAAAAGAAAAGCCCAGACCTTTGAACATCTCTAATGAATAGGGACTCATGAGTAACAACACACAATTGCTGATGATTATTGAGTGCCAAGCCCATAGGTCCCTATGTCTCCTTTAATTTGCAAAACAACACCTGAAGGTTGGGCTGTAATTTCCCTGTTCTACACCTGGGGAAGGTGTGGAGTGGTTTGGGACATGCTAAGTCATGCCCTGACAGTCTGACTCCAGAGCTCACTGAGGTGAACTCTGCATAGCGTTGACTCTCAGGACCTTCCTGAACAGTCTGTACTGCCTTGAATGGAAACTGTTCCTTCTGCACAGGCAAAATCCACCTTCCTATAACAACCTCTCTCCCTTTACTTCCATTTGATCCTCTCTCAACATGGATAAAGACACTCCCCATCTAATCAATTGTAATATATTAAGGTAAAGAACAGTCAGACCCAATAACAGTGAACTAGGAGACTTCACTTCACCGGTAGTTCTCAAGTGGCCTCCCTGGCCAATTCAAAGGTGGCTCGATATGTTTTCTTATCTCGCCCTTTGTCCTTTCATTTTTCTCCAGCAGCATGTTAACAGAAGACCGAGCTTAAACAATTGTACAGCTAATTTTTAAATGATTGAAGAATTTATTATTATTATAGTCAAGAAATTTCCTACTGGAGCTAAGAGAGCTGCTAATAGCACCCATAGAATTTCACTACACAAAGGCTTAACAATTACTAGAAAGCAGTGTCAAGAAAAACAGGGGGTAGAGAATGGAAACATATTTTGGTTTCCATTCAGGCCAAATCATTCTGGTTAAAATTACATTAAGTTACTCCATCCCTCCTCATATTCTTGTGAGATCTTGGGAGTGCCCCCCAACAGAGATAGGTTCTAGGCGTTTCCTATTTACCATATTTTGCTGTGTATATTTGTGCTCTCATGTATAATGCACACCCATATTTTGGCCCAAATTTACAGGGAAAAAAATATTTTGTTTAATTTTTTAACTCAAATTTTATTTGTTTATATTTAGGTATTTGTTTTTTGCATTATAAAGGAATTGTAGCATTTCTTTAACATATTATGGTATAAGAAATTTTAAGTAACAAATAATTACAAAACACAAGAACAGATAAGAGGTACAAGAATTTTATGCATAAAAACTTGTATACTAAAAACACTGATTATCATATTCCAGGGTATTATTTTTCATATGGATATTATTACTGATTTCTAGAGTTACATTAAGCATAAACAAAAGAATTAAAAAATTTATAGAGATGTGAAATTAGTACTACCCATGTATAATGCGTATATCCTTATTTTTCTCTCGCAAATTTGGGCAAAAAAGTGAGCATTATACATGGCGAAATACGGTAAGCAAGCTGCTAGCTCTGTGATGGTTTCTCTTCTCTGTGCTTTCTGTTTTGTCTGTTTGTTTGTTTGTTTGTTTGTTTGTTTGTTAACTGCCTCTGTGGACCTAAACAGAATGAGTTGAGCACAGCTTCCACCTGAGAAACTCACTCACTGTGAAGCCACTGCTAAAGCCATCAGAAGAGACATATTTTGAATGCATTATACTGGAGTCCACCATTGGCTGCCTCCAGAATGACATGCACACATACCAAAATTGATGCTGCACTCAAATTCACAATGCTGACATGCCACCCACCAGAAGTCCCTTCAGGGTCTAGAATGGGGGTAGGAGGGTACTGTTAAATCCTACCAGCCTTGGTCTTACCTAGTCATGGCAAGCAATGACCTATGCTCTGCCTTCTCAACTTTGCACAGATTTCAAGCCAGGGAAACCTGACTACAGGGGCATATTAGGAAATCAAACCACAACAGTTTGGAAATGGGAAATCCATTTGATGCCCCAGGCTTACTATCTGCTGTGAATTTTGCCCAAGTGCCCACAAGAACACTAAGCAACAGCCCCTTAACTTGTACCCACTAGGTGTAGCCAGTCTGCCTCCTGGGCCTTCACACAGGTCCCAGGCTCTCAGTTTCAACTCCAGCCTCACCAGGGACAGAACTGAACCCACAGCTTCACTCCACCCACTCCCAGCATGACCTGATTGACATACTCTGATGCTCTCACCTCGTTCCATCTGACAGCTTCCCCAGAGATTGGCGGAGCTTACTCTAGCCCAAGAACACATCTCCCTGATCCCAAGGATAGATCCTTATCATAGTTCAAGGATGTCTAGTCACCATGTCATTAATTTCACCATCTGCATATAAATTTAAATTCTTTCAACACAAACCCAAATCTGCTATGGCCAAACTTGATAGTCGGATTATTTGACCCTTTGCAGAATGCTTTGCCTAACTTGGTTTTCCCAGCCTCTTCTGTAAGGAGCACCCAGACTCACCAGTGCCCCCTTTCCTCATTGTGCACTCCAAGACTTTGTGAGGGAGCAAGCCCAAATCAGGGGGACAGTGTGTGACTCTGGCTGTGGTTACTTTTACCCGAGATTTGTGAATGGTGAGAGCTGCCCAGAGAACCTTACCCGTTTAGGGGATGAGCCCAATAAGAACTGAATGATTTGGGAACCAGCTGGAATTTTATGAAACATTCATTGGGTTTTGAGCCATTGAGGGCATAAGTGATGACTAGAATGTAGGCATTGTCTCAAAAGTAGGGATTGTGTCTGGTTCACTCAGGAATGTTTATCGCACTAAGCACAATGCCTGGCAAACAGGACATACTTCATAATTACTTGTTGATTGAGTGAATGGGTGGATGATGTTTGCTAAAGTCCTAACTCCCCAGGACCTCACAGTGTGACTACATTTGGAGATAGGGCCTCTAAAATGATAACTAAGGTAATATAGACCCTAATCTGACATGACAAGTGTCCTTATAGGCAGAAGAAATTAGAATACATGTAAAGACAAAGGCAAAAACCAAGGAGAGAGCCCTCAAAATGAAATCCACTCTGCCTACACCTTGTGCTTAGATTTCCAGGCTCCTGACTGTGAAAAATTAATTTCTGTTGTTTAAGCCACACATTCTGTAGTAATTGTTATGGTAGTAGTAGTCCCAGGAAACTACTAATACAAGTATTTGTGATACCTGATAGGATGGTTGTTTCATTCTTAATATAGTGCCTGGAACAATAAGTACAAAATACAGTTTTGTTATAATTAGCCATATATTGAATATGATCTGATATATAACTACCTTCATATTTTGGACCTTGCGATTTTGTCCATGCCCAAATTTCTTTATTTATTTATTTATTTATTTTTTTTACCATTCTCTTCACGCTTAACATAAATGTCATCAGGTACATGTTGATTTAAATATATATACATTTTTTTCCCCATTTAAGACTAATTGTTAGACTGAGAAACTAACATCAGTATGAAGGAATACTACATACTTTGTCAATGCAGATTATAAAGTGTTCTTATTTTGGCTAGATTTTCCTTAATTACAAAAAAAAGGTGTCCCAAAATTCATGTAAGATTTGAATTTTGCGTCATTTGTGCGGTAAAGTGTTGCCAATAAAAAAAAAAGACTGCATGACAGCTGACAGTTCAGGGTTATTAAAAATGGAGTGCTACACAAAAGAACAATGCATTTTCATTGTTGAACAATGAAAATTTACAATTTTTAAATATAAACCTGTGTTTTCTATCAAAATTACTTCTTGCATAAATTTTGGGGCACCCTTTAAGATCCTAAACATTTTCTCACCTCCTAAAATTGTACCAGATATTCTACTCAGATCAAATTTTAGTGACTGTCCAACCCAAGAGAGCAGGTATTCCAAAATAAAGGGTTGGCACATATATTAAGTATTAGTTCCAATGCAGTAATTCTCAGAACTCAGTGTTCTGAGCTGACGATAGGTCTAGTCAAATAAGAAAATTATAGTAACTGCTGTGCAGTGTGGATGTGAGAACAGGGGTCTAGTTATAAGGCAAGCATCTTAAAACCCTGCTCACAGTGGCATGGAATAACACAGGAAAGTGAGAAGCCTGTACAAAGAACAATGCTCCAAATGTATTCAGAGAAAAATAAATGGGGTGTATAATTTCTTACAAAGAAGGAAAAGGAACCCCTCCCACCCTTTTTTTTTTAAACATTATCATCTTAATGGTCAGGAGGCTATAAATGCATACTTGGGTAAGACAAATAGACAAAAAGACAATAAAACAGAAATAGAAATGCTCCTCTAAAATTCCATTGCTGCAAATTACCATCCAACCCCATGATTCTATTGATTTATCTGAGTGGTATCAATTTTTAATCACCATAAACCATAGGCTAATACAGATCTGCCACCAAAAAGTGTCCTTCGCAGAAGACTTTGATTAGTTTGAACACCTGTGAAAATTTTTTAAGACTGTCTAACCTGGAGACCGGAAGATAAAAGAAGCATCTGAAAAATAAATGTTTCTTCCATTGTTTTTGTGAAAACTGGCTGTGGGCATTATGCTATTTCAGAAAATATGTGAACAAAAGAAAAAAGATACAATTAAAGGGTTAAGGGAGCAACACCAGATAAGGATAAATACCCTAAGAAGAATCTATTGAGAAAAAAATGACACTTTTGTTTTTGTCCCCTGGGTTAAATTACAACAGATTAACCTTATGCTAGCATATCTTAATCCTTTAGATAGTCTCTTGATGTTCCCCTTTTCCCATTACACAAAGCTTAACCGTATTAAACCATCATATTTGAAACTGAGCCACAATACTAGTTTAGCTAGATGTTAATAACAGCATCTTAAAAAGAAACAAAATATACTGTATTGACCAACTAGGAAATTTGCATACTATTTCACAGAGAGAGATTTACAAAGCCTATAAGAAAATTAAGGATCTGAAGAACTACTATAATTATGAAACCTGCTTGTTTAAGTTGGTTTAATTTCAAGAATTTCTATGGAATATTTATTAACATCTCTGCCAACCAAGGTTTGTGACATGTTGTTTTAAATACTACTGGTTCTGTACCTAATGTCTCTACATTTCCAACATCATAACTCTGCATTAGAAGATGAGACAGGATCCTGAGGCATACACTGAACAGTCAATCTACTCTTCTCTGAAATGTCCAGGAAATTCAACCACAGGCACATTACTTCTTAGTTTACGCCAGTAGTAGAATTAACTTGCATTTCTCTTAGAAATGCAGGTATAGCCATAAATACTTTTAGAAGCATCATTTACTATTAGCAAACCTGGATGACACTGCCATCATTGTACTTGGGTACATCAAGGCCACTGTGTGGGGCGAACTAGAAGGGCACAAGGCCCCTAGAACTGTGTGTCCCGGCATTTTATATCTAGGTCTAGCTCTGACTAGTCCTTCATCTCTCTGAGACTCAGTATTATAATTGACCACTACATAATTCTAGTTTTTCAATTATCTGAAGTTCCAGAAATTAAATGTGTTGAATTCAAAGGTACAAAGTTACACATCTTAAATGTTCTTGCCTTAGTCAGATGCTCTATTCAAAATTGTACCATGACAAGGATCCAATAAAAGCATTTTAAGTATAGGAACTTACGTGGAAACAAAGAGGAAAGACAAAGATAACTGAAAATATATAGCCATATGGATTACAGGTGATTTCTTGTTCTTTGTAACCTATCTGCAGCTTGTAATGTTTCTGTAATGAACAGATATTACTGTTGCAGTAAAAATAAATAAACCAACAAGAGTTTTATTTTTATTTTTAAGTTTTCAAAATCCTTAAGCAGACTTCTACTGAATTCGGAACCCTTATTGTGGGTGGCTCATTAAACATTCCAGACTAAATGTACTCAACTATAATCATCAATGTTTGTGGTAAGTAGTACTGTGCCTTAGAAACTTACAGAGTGGGTGCTGGGATGGCTCAGCATGTTGAACACTCATTTTGCAGCCCTGGGGTCCGAGGCTCGAATCATGGCCCTGGCCCATGTGGACCCATATGCTGAGCTGGGGTGTGCCCCCAGGTTGGTTCTCACTGGGGTGAGCTTCCCATATGGGAGGCCCCGGGTTTGGCTCTGGCCCTGGGCGTGCTTCCCATTTAGGAGGCCCTGGCTCGCAGGGGCATGCCTTCCATGGGGGAAGCCCCATGGCCCAGTTCTTGCCCTGTGAGGCCCTGTGCCTACAACTGTATTGAAAACTAATGTACAACTATGGAGACTGCTCTGGGCTCTTTCCTTTCTCTCTGTGTGTGGAAACAATAAAAGTAAATAAATTAAAAAAACAAAAATGAAACTTACAGAGCCTAGCACAGCTCTAAAGCTAGATGATCAAAAACATGACAGGAATTGAGTATGCATCTCTTAAGAATTTCTTTCAGAAGTTAATAGAAGGAAAGGAAGAAAGGAAGGGAGGGAAGGAGGGAGGGAGGGAGGGAGAGAGGGAGGGAGGGAAGGAAGGAGAGGAAAGATATCATCATTATTTGGGCTTCTAGTTTTCCACAGATCATGCTACATTCAAAGGTCCCTGGGACACATTAAACCTTGTCAGCTCATTGCCTACTTACTAAGAGAATGACTGTAAAAATCAGTCCTGGAACAGGTAAATTAAAAAAAAAGTGGGTGGGGCTTGCACAAATGGTTCAGCTGGGGTTCTCAGTCCTGACTGTACACTGGGATCACCTGGGAACCTTAGAACTGTTTGATACTCAGCTCCATTCCAGAGCGATTAAATTAGAATCTCTGGGCTGGGGCCCAGGCTACGACTTTTTGAAGTTCAGCAAGTGATTCTAATGTGTAGTTTAGGAACACATAAGCTAAATAAAACAGGAATTAAAAGAAAATCTTACTGACTTTTCAATTTTGCTGAATGCTCCTCATAAATGACTAGTTTCACTTCCTGGACTATTTGAAAAATTTCAGATTTTAGCTGACTGAGGGTGAAATAGAATATTGTGAATTTATGCTTACTATTTACATCATCCTAAAATGCCCAGTTCTCCCTTGTCTAGTAAATCCAGCTTGATGAATGAAATGGTGCCTTCCTTTTTTTTTAGTAAGTGAAGCTCACAACTCTACAGCCTGGGACCTTCACAAGATCTGAAGACAACGATGGAGGTGTCAGTGATTTGGCTGAATCAGGAGAATGCCTTGGGATTTTCTGGGAAGTTGTTCTTAAACTAAGAATCTGGGGCTTCCCAGAAGCTTGGATGGCTCAGTGGGGTTAAGCGCTCACTTTGCAGCCCTGGAGCCCAAGGATTGAATACTGGCCCTGGCTCTGGCCCATGCAGACCCACATGCTTAACTTGGGCGTGCCCCCAGTTCAGATCTGGTTGGGGCCTATGCAGGAGGATCCTGGCCCAGTTTCTGCCCTGCGCAGCCCTGTGCCCACCTGTAAAGTGAAACTAAATTTATATGGAAAACTAATGCTCTCAACTACTGAGACTGCTCTGGGCCCTCCCCGTTCTAGCTGTCTCTGTCTGTCTGTCCCTTTCTGTTAAAAAACTATAAAAATAAATCTTTAAACTAAGAATCTGATACCAGCCTGTTTGGTTGTAATTTGACTTAGAATAGTAGTAGTAATTAAGGCTATGGTTAGTTGGGTGTAATGATTTGACACTTAGTCAAATTTTCAGCAGGTCAATCTATTTATGTTCCTATCTGTCTTATCCTTCTCTTGAAAAGACAGAATGAAGTGGTAATTCAGTCCTGCCCTTCTCTCCTTGGAAGAAGGGGCAAATTTCTGTGTTCCCAGCCTGGGTTCTTAGTCACACACCATCTCCATTTCTACTGCAACATGCATCCTCTACCACCTCCTTCCACACAATTTAATAGCATCTTTGTGTTTCTAAAGCTAAGCTAAAGAAAATTTGTTTAGAAGATTATCAAGACATGGACTGAAGTTAAAGTTAAAGTGAAGCTACCCCAGAGTGAGAGGTGAATGAAGGAATAGGCCTAATTGATGGGGGAAGAAAGAAGGAATTATTCCACCAGTGCCTTTTCCCCAACTGGAACTAACAAGCCTACCCATATGCCAGGAGGTATCAGAGCACCTATGCATACATGACATTCTACAATAACCCATGCATAGCCAGGTGTGAATGGAGTAGATGCCTCCCAGCCAGGCCTAGATAAGAGAAATAATAGAGTGATAATTTTCACTGAAAAACTTGCTTTAAGACTTCCATACTATCCCCAGGCTCTTGGGAAGAGGCCAGCCATATTAATTTGCTCCAGAAAAATAAAGACAAGTGCTATTTTTGTTCATGAGCTTTAGGGAGCAAATCCATATCCATTGTACATATACTCAAGAGATTTTCAGAGGGAGGAGTAATAGATTTATTCTGAAAAAAAAAAAAATTTTGGTTCATTTGAGAAATTGTACTATAGGAGTAAAACAACCAGAGTGTGTCCTGGTTCTTGGAGAAGAAAACTTGGATTATCAATTATCTGTCCTAAAATGCTTCATTATATAAATATAATAACAAAAATGACACAAAGCAAAGAGCTATGATCCTTCATTTAACCAAAAACAAACCTTCACTTCTACCTACTTTCACAATGATTTTTATTTTGATAGTGAGCATATCCTTAAAGGTCATAACCCAATCCAATGTGTCTTCTTCCTCCCTTTCTAAAACTCTTTATGTGTTTTTGTTCATACTTCCATTAATTTGGTAAAAACTTCTAAGTAAATCAAAGAAAACTAGAAATTAATGAGAATTTTTGGTAAGCACAAAATGCATAAAAATAAAATAAAAAAATAATTGTATAATCATTATGTGGGGCACTCATTGGAGAATGGACTTAAAGATCATGTCCTAGAATATATATAGTCCAGCACTCTGAATAGGTAAATGTGATGAATGTAAATGTAAATGTAAATGTAAATGTCAAGTTTGCACACAGAACAAGCTATTCCTTCCAAGGCAGTGTCTTTCTGTGTGGTCCTAGAGTTGGTGCTTCACACACACTTATAAATAACTTTATAAAACTACAGACTCCTCCACTGCATTACAGACACACTGAATTAGACTGTCTTGGTGTGGGGAGCTGTGGAGTAGGCATCTTTCAAGCTTCCGAGGTGACTCTCAGCAAGTTTGAAATCTTGTTCTATACACATCATGGAATCTGAAAAGAGGTCAGGAATGCCATGCAATGCTGTGACAGAAATATTCCACATTTTTTATTTGTAATTAACCTTTCCCACTACCTTTAGACATTTTTTATTATTGACTATAAATTTCATTTTTTTTAAAGATTTTTATGAAAATATAGCTAACATACAATATTGTATTTGTTTTGGGTATACACCATACTTATTCAAGATTTATATACCCAAAGAAGTAAGTGATCACTATGATAAGTCCCGTAACCATCTGATGCTGTACCATGCTATCACAATATTATTAACTGTATTTCCTATGCTGTATATTACACCCCCAGGACTTCATTGTTTTCTACCTGGAAATTTGAACCTCTTATCCCCCTTCATTTTTTCTTCTCATTAAAAATTTTTTAATTACAATTGACATTCAGCATTATTCTATATTAATTTCAGGTGCATGGGATAGTGGTTAGACATTTACGTAATTTAAGAAGTGATCCCCTGACTAGTCTAGTACTCACCTGACACTACATATAGTTATTAATGTTCCTATGTTATTAACTACATTCCTTATGCTTTAATTTACATCTCCATGACTATTTTGTAACTACAAATTTGTACTTCTTAATGCCTTCATCATTTATACCCTGCCCTCCAAGCCCACACCCATCTATCACCCCATAAATCTACTATCCATATGACAACATACACAATTACTAAAGCATTATTGACTCTATTCATTCTGCTATACACTACATTCCCATGAATACTTTTTAGCAACCAATTTGTACTTCTTAATCCTTTACCCCTTTTCAACTGCTCCACTAAAACCCCTCCTATCTGGCCACCATCAAAATGTTTCTGTATCTGAGTTTGTTTCCATTTTGTTTGTTTATTTTTTTCTATAAATTCCACATATAAGCAAAATCACATTGCATCTGTCTTTCTCTGTCTGACATACTCCACT